>CM034361.1:78871169-79129152 GCA_019925275.1 Mytilus edulis | reverse complement strand
AACGTGTCAAAATTGAAAAGATATGACATTTGAACTGTGAACATATGTATTGTTTTACGTTTTGTGTTGGTTCCCATACATTTCCTATAGTAAAACGTGGAGACTCGACATGTGTCCATATTTCATTTTTTAGCGGGTAAAACTAGATTCTTTGGAAATTTAAGCGATCGAAAACTGATGAGTTCATGAAATGAAAACGTTCGAAAACGATATGGAAATAACACAGGACGGTGAACATTTTTCCATGTAGGTTTATTTTTCTACATCCATTTTTCCAAAATGTATGAATTTTAACGTGTCAAAATTGAAAAGATATGACATTTGAAGTGTAAACATATGTATTGTTTTACGTTTTGTGTTGGTTTCCATACATTTCCTGTAGTAAAACGTGGAGACTCGACATGGGTCCATAGTTCGATTTTAAGCGGGTAAAACTAGATTCTTTGGAAATTTAAGCGATCAAAAACTGATGAGTTAATGAAATGAAAACGTTCGAAAACGATATGGAAATAACACAGGACGGTGAATATTTTTTTATGAAGTTTTTATTTTTCTACATCCATTTTTCCAAAATGTATGAATTTTAACGTGTCGAAATTGAAAAGATATGACATTTTAAGTGTAAACATAAAGTATTGTTTTTATGAATGTTTGCTTGGAATGATATCGAATGGTAATTGTGTAATGTTTTTGTGTCTGTAAATAATGTGTACATTTGAATAAATATATGTCATGCTGTAACATGTGTCGTCTTATTAAAGCAAGGACTTGGGTGTATGAAACTTCGAAAGGTGTTTTTCAACGCCACAAAGTGCCTACACTTCGGCGAGTAGAAAAATACCTCTTGATGTTCCATGATAAACAACGTACTCGATCGTCTTATCTACATTTTTTTTTATTGAACACTTTACACAGACATCAACTTGATACAGACATAGATACAAAAGAAAACGTGTTCAAAGTACAATCCATGTTTTATTGTTCTTGGAATCCACGTGGTGATTGGCTGGTATTCCGGGAGGTCCTAGTTTCGGTTTCTTCTTCTTTGTTCCTTCCCCCGTCTGCGACTTTTTCTGGTCGGCTAAGAGTGTTTGGTATCGGTCGTAAGGTACCAGGATCATTTTCTCCATCTCTCTACGACGTCGAGAAGACGAACGACGGTTGCTGTTCCCCTATGCAGAGCTTGAATTCTTTCTTTTCTCGTCGACGATTTTCTGCCCAAGATGTTGATGATCTTTTTGAATCGCTTCAGTCGGAGTTTCTCCGAAGGTGTTAGCACGATCGTGCCTTTGATGATGTTGTGGGCGATCTCGCACAAGGCTTTCAGTTGAGATTTGTCGATGGTCTTTAACAACGCCTTTCGCTGATCCTTCTTGGCGGTCCGCAACAAATGCAGAAAGTGTTGATGGGTGTCCAACAGTCGACTCATGCCTGGTGACTGGGGGTCTTTACGTCCCTCTTATAATTTCTGTGGAACGTAGACCGTCGTATCTTCTCCCGGGAATACTTGGGTCCTCAATCGATAGATATCGTCGGAATTTGGCGCCAGGTCGACGATTAAGTAGCCGTAGGGGTTCGATGTGGCGTCCTCGAAGCTCTGCATCAGTATCTTCCAACGTCCCGGATAGAGTTGTCGACCCAGGGTAACGATCTGGGAGACGTCTCGCACGTTTTTCATCAAGACCAAATACGTGGTGTTGAGGGCAATGGTTCTCGACCTGGTTCCCTGCACGAATAGGTTTTGGGTCAGAAACAAGACGCTCAGTCGTCTGTGATGGCATCCCTGCGTGAAAAGAAGTTCCATGTCGACGTCGCGCACCACTCGATGCATCAGATCATCCAGCACGATCAGGCGGTGATGTCTGTCGGCGGTGAATTCTCGGATCGTCTCCATCGAAGGTAGGCCCTCGTGAAACACGATGCCGGGAATCGTCTTTTCCATTTCCTCGAATAGCGATTGGTGAATGCCGTAGCAATACAAGATAGCCTCCGGTGGTTCGTCCGCGTACATGTCCTTTACATGTCTCAATAGTCTGTACACGAATCTCGTTTTCCCACTTCCCGTTTGTCCGGTGACGCACATGCTGGTACAAGGTAAAAACGGAAACACCATGGTTATTGTCATTCTCTATCGGTCTTCTCTTATGACTTCGATGTTTTGAGCGTGGGACTAGGTAAGGCGTATCCGATGGCACTGCTCAGCAACGTGATCCACAGTTCGCTCTTGCCGTTTTGCATCGACAGGTTGGCGATCGAGGTGATGATGATGACGTAGACGACGATCATCTGGCAAAAGTAGACGATTTCCGATTTGGGTAAATGACTGCCCATCACTTGCCATCGTTCGCTACCGTTCGTACTGCTTTCGTGTTCCATCCTCGACGGGTTGTACCAATTCTTCCTCTTATGAACTTTTTCACTTTGCGATCGTTGTCTCGCAGATCTACGGTGCTAAAGTCGTTGAGGATCTCTTGAAAAGATCGCGAGCCGTGTCTCTCCCGGACGAAATGAATGCAGTAGGCTCCACAGGTATTGCTGTCTTCCGGTTGGACGGCATCCGGCGTATACAGATAGGTAGGTCCAAGGACTTCTTCGAAGCGACGATGGTAGTCACCCGGACGGTTTCCCAGCGAGTCGAAAAATTCGGGAGGTCCTTGAAGAGGAAAACGAAACACGGTCCAGTGAGTCCCAGGTCTGGAACACGGATCGGTGTTGACGACGTACGTCTGTGGTCTCTGTGGCCGCACTAATTCGTCGGCACAGATGGCTCGGACGTGTTGGTTTCTCAGCGCTCTTTCCACCTCTCGGTTGTTCATTGTAGCAAGACGCGTCGAGATTGATCCACGTGCATCACTTTGGGAAACTTGCCGTACATCAGGACGGTCACGCTCTCCGACAGGGGCGTCCCGAATTTGATTACCAGTCGACAGTCTCCTCTCCGCTTGGCGTTGAAATCGACTCGATCGTCGACGTTGAGGACGAAGAGGGCAAACCCACCGGCGTAATCCAAGAGGGATACGTCTACGTCGTCCCTGAAGGTAGCGAGTGTCCTGTAGGCGTCCACGTAGTTTCTACCGGCGAAATTGGGTTGTAGCGGTTGGCTGGGGTACGATTGTCCGTCGACGTACAATCCCAAAAAGTTGCAGTCGAACCCCTGGAAATTGAACGGCGATCTCTTATAACTTCCACTGAAGGCTTCGCTGCTGACGAGGGCCACGATCAATTGGCTGGGAACGTCTCCCTGGAACAAATTGTTCTCGATGAATCCGTACTCTCCCTTGGATACGGAAGCCGTCTTGAAGTGACTGGTTACGAACGGATACATGGCCGTGGCGTCTCCCAACAATTTGCTGTGGGCCATCAACACTCCGGCGTTTGGTGTCTGTAGACACACTTTGAAGGCGGCATCCAGGATCTGCACTCGGTAAGCCGCGTCGTCGTCGCTAGACATCAGTCGAAAGGCGTTCTTACTAGGCCACAGCTTCAGGGTCAACGGGATGCCGTTCAACAACAGGCGATGTTGACGAAACACGTCCAAATGTAAAGGTCCTTCCATCTCCAGGATCCTGCCTTCTCGTGTGTATAAAGAGCGACGGTACAATCCCTGGTTCGCTCCGCCTTGGACGTCGGTGTCGTCGAGATGTCCGGCCGTGTCTCTCTTAAAGAGCTGCGAATCTAATAGTACTTTATCGCTGGCTCCGGTCTCCAGTAAGGTGTCGATGTAGGCCTTGAACGGATAATTGGATCCCATTTGCGCGACGGGCGTCTGTTGAAGACTGCATTCCACCTCAGAAAAGAGGGCTTGAAGCGACAGGTTGACTAATGCCACGTTGGTGTCTTTGACGACCGAGGATCCGTCGGCCTTCAGGAGACGCAGTTTGACTTTCAGTGAACTTCGCTTCAGATCCATGTAGGCGGCCGATTGCGACGGAATCGAGAAGTCCAAGGGAGCGTCCGCACTGATTTGATTCGTCGGTCTAAATTCTATCCATTCTCTTCTCTGTATCCCCGTGTTGGCAGGTGGAGGGGAAAACAGGGACAGTTCGTCTTCGTGATTTTCTTCCAGGTGGTTCATGATTCATCCAGTTGATTGAACGTTCGCCTGCGCTTTCGTCCTCTTATAACTTTCGGAGGGGCCAGTTCCGATTTGACCATCTCGAGGGTCTGCGCCAACGGCGTCACCAGTTGTACCTTGGGCGTCGACTCTGGGCGCCAACGGGCGCCGCTGCCCACGAGGTATCGTCCCTTGTGGTCGGGTCGGACCCTTCCTGCCGATAGGTCTGAGAAATGCTGCTCCCACTTTTTGTGATCGGGAACGTACGGTATCCAGCGTTGTGACTTGTGGTCGTACACTTCTATCGATCCCATCTCCGTCTGCGGAGGTAAAGCGTGCAGTACAAAAGGTCGGTTTTAAATCGACATGCCCGTAACTGGTCGTCTCTTATAAAGATTCGCACCCGATTCAAGTCTGTTTGACGTAATCTGACGTAATAAGGTTTGGTATACTCCAAAGTTCCTTCCTCGAGCGGTTCGGTGGATCGCAAGAGCGGCAAGAAACTGTTCCGTGCGTAGGATTCCTCTACCACGTCGACACAGACGTAGAGTCGATGGGTTTGGCGTTCCGGTTGAGACGGTAGGGCGAGTTCCGTCAGAGCGCATTCCCACGTACCTTCCAGCAGGAATCTCTTGGGAAGATCTACCACGAAGTCTCCCGCGTGGTTGTCGACGTGGGTCGAGAGCGAATCGCCGCTGAACAGGTGCAAGTAGAAATCTTCCATCATGTCATCACCACCTCTCCGTGAGTTGACTCTTATGAATATCATTGTTCTCCCGAGCGGATAGACAGAACGATGGCTCGATTGAGATACTGGGGTCGCAACAGACGAGGAATCATCTCGTGATAGGTCATCAGAGCGTTCTTTTTCCTCTGTAAAGACATTCTAGAATCGACCAGTTGACGCATGATCAGCGAACGCTCTCTCAAGCGACGAACGTCTTGCGGGAGGATGCGGATGGATCCTAGGACGATGAATTGGACGACTTCGGACACGGCCTCCATCTGTTCTCTCGTCATGTATCGTACCAACAGTTTTCTCGTCGATTTATTGGCCTCTCCCAATTCCCTCAAAAAATGAATGCGTCCGTATACGATGGACTGGTCCATGGTTGCACACTATTCGTGTTCACCACTCTTATAGTCTTTCAAGGACGTCAAGGGGATCCAACTGTTGAATTTCACTGGCCATCCCATCCATTTGACGAGCGCGTCGTGGCGTCTTCGGCGAATGAATTTTTCGATTCGGTACATCGTTTGCTCGGTGACTCTCACTCTGTTCAGTTCCGATTGGTAAAACGTGCCCTGCACGCCGTCACCGAGCGTGTCCTTCAACGTGAAATACGATATGCCATCTTTCGTGCCTCGGTCGTCCACCACGAAATACTCCATCGTCCAACGTTCGTCGTACTCTCGATCGAACGGCTGCCTAACGTGCGAGATGCGGACGGTGTCTCCTTTTCGGAACTTGTAACCTCGTGTCGTTGGTTTCACGTAGAGTTGCGTCGAGTACTGGAGTTTCCACAGTCGGGTTTCGTCCTTTTTAGTCACCGCACGGGGAGCCATTTTGATGGAACGGTGGTAGGCGGCATTATAGCTCTGGGTGATCTCGTCGAGAACGTCGATCCAGCGATGCGTTTGATGACGGGATAGGTACCGGTAGAGTCTGGACTTTAGCGTCTTGATGCATCTTTCGGCGTAAGAACTTTTCTGTTCGTTCTGGGTGTAAAAAAAGTCAACCTTCTCGGCTGTTAACAATCGTTGAACGTCTCTGTTTCGGAACTCGACACCTTTATCGGTTCTTAGCTTGGTAGGTTTCCTGCCACGACGAAATATGGTCTGTAGGGCGGTCACCATTTCCTTGCCTTGTGTCGAGCGTAAGGGATGCGTGTTGGCAAAGCGAGAAAAGACGTCGATGGTCACGACAAAATAAGCGTATCCGTCGTTTTCTTTGCTGAACGATTTCATTACGGCAGTATCGGCGTCCCATTGGTAGTCGATAAAAGGAGCGATCACTTTGCGTCGACGAAAGGAACGATTGATTTGACGATGCAAACCGAAGGTCTCTTGTCCCTCTAACCATTTCTTGATTTTTGCTCTTCCCAATACGTATTTTCCTTCCTTGCGTACCGCTTTGTATAGTTTCTCCACTCCACCATACGATCCCGGATGACTAGGGTCGTAATAGGCTTTTTTCAAGTAGTCTTCATACGTCATGATCGCATCATATTGGTGTCGGTTTTGTTCTTATAACAATCCAAATAAGCCCGAATCATCTCGTACTTCCACGGTTGGTGTGTCAGGTAAGGATCGGAGAGGTAAGACTCGATGTGTTCCGGTGTCTGACATGTCTTGGCCAATGCCACGTAAATGTCGCTGGGTTTCTCTGCAAAGAGTACGAATATGTACGTCTTGTCCATCTTTCTTTTGGCGATCGTCGAGGACTCTTATAGGTATAGTTCCATCTCCAAGAGGACGGGATATACCTCCTGAACATCGCGCTGAGATTTCAGACCCGTGATCATTATCTTACCGGAGAGATGGCAGGTGAAATGCATGCCGTGACGACGAAACATGACGGCGGGAAAAATTTCCGGTTCGAAACTGAATTCGCTCGGTAGTCGATAGGGATCGACACGTCCGCTTAATTGATGAGAGGCTGAAGCCGTTAGTATTTGAACCTGTGTGAGTCGTACGTCGTTACCCATCTGTTGTAGTAGTCTGGCGTAACGTCGGAGACGACGTCGACCGTCTTGTATGGACAGACATTTCCCGTTACAGTTGATGATTCCATTAGAAAATAGCAAACAGTTTCCTCCAATCTTTCGGTGTTGCCAAATGAGGGCCGAAAAT
This sequence comes from Mytilus edulis, assembly GCA_019925275.1. Classification (NCBI taxonomy): domain Eukaryota; kingdom Metazoa; phylum Mollusca; class Bivalvia; order Mytilida; family Mytilidae; genus Mytilus; species Mytilus edulis. The sequence continues at coordinate 79,122,245 of CM034361.1, read as the reverse complement.
GTACGGGGGTCGTAACGAACGTTGGGTAATCTGTAGGCCAGCTCTCGTAGATCGAACGAGCATCCCAAATTCGCTTGTACGACAACGTTGGTCAGTTGCATTTCAGTGCCTCTGCTAATTCCTCACAGTCGTTGAATCGGAGAGCTTCGACGAATCCTCCAAAGGCTTTGGGTCCTCTTCTCGCGAGAGTGAAGACCAGTTGTCCAATTTTATTTCTACTCGTGTTTTGATAGAGGATATCTTCGGCCAGCTCGGAAGTCAAAATGTTTTTATCGACCAAATATTGCACTACGGGATCCGTGGGTGTTTCCGCAACCAGTCGGCCTAAATTTCTGATGAGCTTCTTTTGATCACGTCTGTCCATGTGAACGGATCGTAATGAAATGAGGTTGGTTTGTTTCTACAAGCTTCTATATACGATTCATAGTTTTTTGATTGGGGAATTAGATTAGACGGGATCACGTGATATCGGAAATTTGCATGGTGTATGATTGTATTGTTAATGGAGATGTACATGCAATTAGCGCTATCTCAAGTGTATTGCTATAATGTTACATTCCTCCGCTGGTAGTCATAATACAACGACCAGACAGAATTTGATAAAGGCTATCTCGGGTTGAAGTGATATTTCATGAACCGATTCGTTGTTTACCTGTAAGGGAGGGGACTTTCAATTTATTCATGAAATTTCGAAAAGAACTTTTCGTCGCTATTTAGAATTTTAAAACATCTATTCATTAAAAACAATAATGATAAACATAGCGATCGGAAAAATACTTCTTGAATTTTCATTATATTAATCTCCCGAAACCTCGAAAAATACTTTTCCATGTATTTGTTTTCTTCCCCCCCCCCTTTCAAAACACAGAAAAATACTCCTTGAAGAATCGTGAATAGAAAAGCCGAGATCGAATTAAAGGTTCTACATTTTATTAAATCACTATACATTGGAATAATTACAACAAACGTGAATGAATATCAGCCAGTCCTTCGAAAAAAAAAACCAAAGTTACAGCAAACATGAATGAATATTAACAAGTCCTTCGAAATTTCACGTAAAGTTCGTATGCATTGTCTATATTTCACCCTTTCGTAAAGTGGTCTGGACATCTCAAGAATCCCAGCAAACATGAATATTTTCAAGTCTTTCAAACTTTCACGAAAAGTTTATATCCATTGTCTATATTTTACCATTCCGTAAAGTGGTCTGGATTACACTCAGAACATCTGAAGAATCCCAGCTGGTTTTGATGATCCGAACTGTATGGACAAGGGACGATGGAACATAATTCCGGGACGAAGTCACCAATCACGCTCGCCACGTCTTTTAGCTTTACGTATTCTGCGGGCCGTAGACAAATTCCCTTCTTGGTGGGGACGATTTCCGTGTTGTTGGGGGGTAGCCAATGTTGACGAAGGTCCAAGCAAACGCTTTTGATCTGCACGGATGCGTAGACATTTCCCCCAAGATGAGATTGGTACACCCTCTTCTCCGTTAGGGCCTGGTCCAAAAACTCGAAATTGTCCACCAGTAGCTTCCATCTGTGCAGTGGAAGGCTGATCCCCTTTTTCGTTGGGATTAACTTTTCGTCCTTGAGCTCCCACTCTCTAACGTCTATACGAATTTCGTCATTCCATTCAGTGGCTTGTACAAATCTATTGTTCCCCAGTTCAATTTTGCAACGTGTTTTGTCCATCTCGATCTACTTGTGAATGAAACTAGAATAAGTGAACAGATCGTTTTATATACCTATGCTTCTTCCTCATTGGTTGGTTCAGCACGTGGCCATGTATTGAAGTCTGACTCGTCAGAGCTACACAACAAGACCAAATATGGAGGCGTGTATTCGGTATGACTCATGGTATTATCATGTAGTGAGTCATGCCCTGATCTTGCATTGCGTCCTGATGATTCATGGTTGCGTCATGACCAAATATGGCCGGCGTCCATCCGTCGTGACTCATCTTCCTTACTTCCGCTGACGTCATTAGGGCTAGTATATGCCCATATATCATATTGGGGGCGGGGCATGCGCATATGACGTCAGCGCCCTAGCGCCCTGTGTTTTTGGGGTGCATCAAACTGATCCGTCTCTACTACTCAAATCCGTCTCTTACTTTATCTATAATTGTTTCTGCAAGTCGGCTAAATTAAGGCTTTACAGCTAATTTCCTAATGCATGTAAAGCAAAACTTTGGTTGACTTGCTTGCTAAGTTTGTATATTTTTTTTATACAAACTTTGTAAATAAGATTGACATCTTTAAACCATATGTATCGGCATAGTTTAATCTGTATTTATATAATTATTATATTTGAATTAAATTGGGTGGTATCATAATGATTGTACAAAAAAAACTCAAAGCAAGCACGCTAACTAAAGTCTTGCTTTACATGCTTAAAAAAATACGCTGTAATAGACAAAAAAAAAAGAATATATATAATACAGTGAAAATGCGCCGCATATACAAAAATAATGAATCGCTCTACAGTGAAAATGAAAGAATAGTATCATTATTCGACAGTAAACATGACTCGCATAAAGAAAGCATCTAAGTGGAATTCAGTTCAATATAAAGAAACTGAATGACAAATTCTATTCTACGTTATACAACTTTAATAATTGTGTTGAAATGAATATTATTTTCTGCAACAACATCTTACCTGTTAGTTATAAAACACCTGCACGATCTGTTCGTGAAATGTACTAAATATTCACCTATTTTGGTATATATTTCACAGATATTTGGATTTAGGCGCGAAAAAAACCCGTTCGCATCTCTTACTTTGTTTTATTAGTATTATGTGTTTCTTAACATATACTTTTTAACTATTTTTCTTCATTTTCTTCAAAAATAAAAAATAAAAAGTCGTCTGTTTATTTATCATTCTACATCAAAAATTTCTGTCATATACCGTGCAAATGATATTTTAGGATCCGCACTTTACATACACTGTGTAAATAATAATTTTTGTAATACAATATAATCTGAATATTTAAAGCATGAAAAAATGAAAATTTTCAGCCGACAGAAATATTTTCAACTATAATTTCTTTAAATCTGTTTTTCTTAAAGAAGAACAAGTATGTCAGAAGATAATCCGATTTGCATTTTTTTTTAAATTGTATGCTTAACATATTGTATGAAATAATTTATTAAATAATAACTATGTGGTATGTGCTTTTAAATAACGCATTTAAGATAATCTCTGCCCAAACAGGTCATATATAGACTAAGTGGGATTGCATGTAGTAAAAAATGTATTATCTTATTGGATTCGTTTTGTCCAGCAATACAGTGCTTAACGTCTTCATATATGAACTTAAATTTTGAAAAGTGCACCACAAGAAACAAACTTAAGTGTTCCAGTTACATAATAAATACTGTCTATTGTTCGAACGCATGTCTGTCGTCGCCTGTCATCACAATAAAACACGCTTGCAAGAAAAATAAACAGTAGAGAGATACGTGTACAAAACACATCATAGGTCATGTGGCCGACCACCTGATAAATAAAATAATTTCCAACGACAAAGAAGGCTACGAAATATAAGATTCAATTTTAGGTTTTACCGGACTTAAGGCAGCCAAGATCAAGATGAGTTTAATGAAAAAGCAACAAATATCTCTGCCGGCTATCCAAACTTCAACACGTACTTTCACAATATATATATGTGAATTAAAAGATTTAAAAAAATATATATTTCAGTCACTTATTAATATGAACATGATGATGGTCATTAAATAAATAAAAATCGCAAAAACGTTGCACGGAATATAAAAATCGGAAAAAACGAAGCACGAGAAGTAAAATCGTAAATATTTATGGAAAAAGTAAAATAATATATTTATTAGCCGTTCTAAGAAATCATCTTGTCATTATTAAATGGACATGATGACCCTGCAGTCACTTTTAAGCGTCCGCTAGTTGCAACCAGAGACATCTCTGTTGCAACTGATTTGAAAGAAACATATTATTCATAATAATTAATTTGATAGCAATTTTAAATATTCTGGGAACACGTAATTTAAAACAATTTAGTCCCGTCAGATAGTGCTGTTGGTTTCTGCCGAAAAAAATCTTTCAAAAAGTTGTAACCTTTGGAACTTTTTCAGATAATTTGACCACATGACAAGAAATTATACAATATACATTGGTCACGCACGATAGATTCTGATGTAAGACACGTACCGTTACAATACCCAGTTAACACGCATCAGCGCACACAGGTTTATCGAATAGGCCAGTTGATTGGAGGAAAGTTACCAAAAACCACGCCTACCTTTAACTATTATCCAATCAAACGCCTTTGACATAAACATAAATAATACATGGGTAATATTACAGAGATTTTGAAAAAAGTTGAGACTCTAAATTCTAACTTAAAAGTATAGATTAATGCTCGTAATTTCGCAATTTACATTAAATTTTATTCATACTTTCACCTAGTGAGAAAAAATTAAAATTTAAAACAATTGCAAATTACAACTAAAATGCACAGCAAGGACGTATATTAGTTATCCGTCCTTGTGCACAGTTTGTGATAAATGGGTGTCAAAATGTATTAAACAAAAACCCAAATACCAGTTTCAAGAAGAATTCTTTGCTTTTATTGCAGAATCGCATAAAACATAATGTTGTCGTATTTTCAAAAAGAATTATCAATTTGAAAACTACTTTTCCTTTTTACCTTTCTAAATTCATATATTACACAGATATAGATGTGGTAGTTGCCGATTGAGTCTAGAAGGTGTCAGGATTTACACAGAGAAGACAGAATATGCCGTCTCTGTGACACAAACAACATTGATGACGAGTACCATTACATTATGAATTGTAAAACATTTAAACTATAGAAAAAGAAGGAAATGTTTAAGGAACTACTGTTAGTCAAACCCTTATATCTTTAAAGCTGTTCAACAGTTAAACTCATCAAATATTGTAATATTAGAAAAACCAGAGACATATATGTGTATATATGTCTCTGGAAAAACTATGTAAAAGTTATAAATGTGAAAGTCAGTCCTCCAAGTTAATTTAATTATATCGTTTACACATGCATGTACTAATTTTACCTTATAGTTATGTTTATGTATGTTCTTGATAACTAGTAATTAAAGTTTTATGAGAAATAAAGTAGTCGTATTCCTTTAAACCATAAATTACAGTACACGAAGACAGCCTACGGGTAAAGTACAAGTGAATATATCACAAAGATCATCCGTACGCGTCCTTGTAAATGCAAAACTCTGGATTTTCTTTGATAATTACCCGAGAGGTTAGAAAAGACTTCCAAAGGTGTTTGCCAAAAAATTAATTGAAATAAAAGATTTTTGTGAAGACGAGTTACAACATTGCATAAGCATAATTAGGAAATTTGAACAAAAAATGTAAGTGCACATCTTTCTAGTGGCGAAAAACACGCATATCGAGTTACGTAGACGAAAAAGAATAAGTACATTCATAATGATTATGATGTAAATTCACGAAATTATAAGGTTATAATTAGAAAACAATCTAAAACACGATTCGTCATTCCCCATGTGTATAGATTAAAACAGAATTATAATTTTAATTCTTAAATTAAATTCTGAAATTCAAAAGACATGTTTCTGATACTTGACAGTTCAGCGAACACTATTACATGAAATGCACGATGATATTGACCGAAAACAAAGGTGAAAGATTCAAATTGTAAAATCAGCCGCTGAACGGTAGAGTTTCTATCAATCATTCAACGATATAAAAAGACTTTTGAGTGTAAAAGTATGATAGAAATACTTTTAATTTATTGAAATGCCTGTTAAATTAATATTGTTCCAGTCATTGGTTACTAGTGATTGTCAGTCCATTTCGATATTTCATAGCACTTTTACAAAATCTGAAAAAAAAAGAAAAAGAAAAAACTAATATTCCCATGGGAAAAATATATCTTCCCATGAGAAGAAATTTGTCCCGCACAGTGTTCAACTCCCAAAAAAGGGAGTCTAACCAACAAAGAAATACTTTATCATCTGTAGATTGATTTTTATATATGAAACGATGTGTATTGATTTTACTTGGTTCAATGTTCAGTGGCAAGTATTTTATGTATGCACAGGTCCAGAGACAGAAAATCAAATTATTCATTCACTTATGGTCTTCAAAAATAACGATTGCGGGATGACGGACAGGAAGACTTCAAACGTAACAGTGTGAACTAGCTGTCAGAAACTTAAGTACTCTTAGATCCTTTCGTGCTATTGTCGTTTTGTTCTTCTGGTAAACAAGTGATTCTTTCATTGTTGAAGACCCTCTAGCGACTATAAAGATGAACAGGAATAAAACGCTGACATTGATAATTTGTATTTTTGTTAAGCTCTGACTTTGTGTTCGATTTAAGGTCCCGTGTACTTTTACTCCATATTCCTTTATTTTCTATAAAGACGTCTGTCTTGACAGTAAGTTGACACGACTTAATACAAGTTAAACCCTTAAATGTAAAACACCAGATGGAAATACTCAAAAAGGAGAGCCAGTTTGGTATTCTGTAATGTTAGAGTTCAATTCTTCATGAAGAAACGACTATATGTTTTCTGTATTCAGCATATAATCATATCTTCTAAACTATATTTTTTCGCACAATGTATGAATATTGGTGGACATGCATCATTGCGAAACCAGACATTTACAAATGAAAATTAACACTTATACTATAGCCATTTAGTAGGAAAGTAAATGCACAAAAGACAAGTAATTCAGAATGCATGGATCACGCAAAATTATGCAGGGGCGACACCGGAGTAATGGGAGTTTTCTTCTTGCAAGACATTCGCCGTGAAAACAATTTGATATGAAGACAAGCCTTTATTTCAACTTTGTTTTAAATTTTCAAACATGAGGCTGTTACGGCCCAGGTCAATGTTCTTAAGCAACACATATTTTCCTTTCATTTTGCTGTTAGCTTTCTGATATAAATTTTTACATATTATAGACTATTATGATTCTTTTTTTTCAATTTCAGTGAAACACTATTTCTGATTTGCTTTTAAATAAATTTTAACATGTTTAAATGTCTTTTTCTTTTTCTTCATCTTTTTGAAACCCTGGTTTTGTATTACCACTGACCAGTTCAGTAAAGAAACAGCTGCTTCATGTTTGCATAAATGTGTTTGTAACCAATCTAACATGCTATTATTTCCTTATTTTTTATTCCGTGTCTATAGATAGTCTTCATCGGGGAGGCAAGATTTATTTTGTCTGTTGGTTGCTTGGCTAGCGTAAACTAATCGATTTACCTCACATTTTGAAGTTGGATGGAGACTGTTTTTAAATAAATGCCGTACCTTTGTACTTTGGTTTCCTGTCGGATTTTTCTCAATTTTAAATTGGGAAGTTTTATCATTTGTTTTGCATAATTATTATTTTTGACTTACAAATGAACGATTAATAAATCTAGTCCCATGTGTGCTAGCGAAATGTCTTTAGTGTAATCTCGGAGTGTAATTTTTATTTCAACTTTTACGTTTGCATCAGGAGGACCTAAAACACGAAAACTTTTTTTTTTTTTAAGAATAACATTCTTTACTTCAAACAAAAATCGCTTTTATCTTTTATTTTTTGCAGTAAAAGACCGGTTTCTTTAAAAAAAACTTTCATACAATCGACTGAACGAAGTATAAGCTTCGGGAAGGTCAAGGATTATAACATATTTTTCGTCATTCTGAAAAATTCAATGGTCGAATTGAAGCTTAATACCTACAAAAAAAATCTCAATGAGCGAAAAGACTTTCATTTTAGTAATCTCTGGTGTATTTATGATGGCTTGGTTTGAAGCGAGAACAGACGAACTATGCTTACTATTGCTGCATAAAAAAACATGAGGATATGGTTTGTCCTTTATTACAAATTTGACTCCAATAAGGATAATTTTTGTCTCATAGAAAAATCGGTATTTTTTACCGATAATTTATTTTTCGATTTTTATCGGATATAATAGTTATTTGGAAAAACACAAACCGGATAATTATTTATTAAAGTTTCGTATGCATCATAAATCAAGCTCCGTCAACTTTTGACTTGTTCTAATATAAATAGTAATGATTTTCATCGGAGAAAAAGATAGATATTTTTGTCGTGATTGAAAGAATCGTAAAAGTGTTATTTTTCTAAATTCTGTTTGTTTAATCGGACATCGTAGAGTCTGAATTTGATTTCTTTTTGCCGAACTGGACTTCATATTGTGTATTGATTTGAAACATGAACGCGGACCTCGATGAGAACACCTGGATTGAAAGTTTGCAAACGTTCCGACCAATGAAATTCATTTTAATATGTAACGAGAGAACTTCAACGAGAGCACCTAGATGAAATATTTTAACTATACTACAATCAGTTTTAACTTAGAAATTTCCGCTCAAATATATAGGAAATAAAATTATATGAAAGCAACAATGCAGAATGTTTCTTTTCCATTTTTTGTTTTTTTTTAACAATGTATATGTTCATTTCAATTTGGTAAGTAGACTTATATTAAATGCCCAAAACGTAAATGTATGTTTTCTTTAAAACATTAAAAAACGTAAAAGTATGCCGACAAATAGCCTGTCAAGGTCGTTAAACTTAAATCAACTTACCCATCTTTATCGGCAACACTCCTTTTGCGCCAATTACTGTTTTTCAGGGGTATCATTTGCGCCAATATTTTGTTTTCCAAATGTATCAATTGCGCCAATATTCGGAACTCATTTGCGCCACTTTACATGTACACATGTATATCATAAATATTAATGATTAATATTTATTCTTATGTTTGGCTTAAAAAGTATTATATGTTCGGAGATATATTTCACCATGAAAATGAGCTTCTGGAGACTTGAAGTGCATTAGACAGTCCATGTACAGAGAGATAAGAAACATTATTGCTTTGCTGAATATTTAATACAAGATATGCCAAAAACAGAGAAGAAAATAGAAGCTTTTGCTGATAATTCTTTTAGCCATGCACATATGTTGATGACACAGTGCTGTGATCCCACCATCCGTTTGGGCTGAAACTCTATCTATCAGTAATAGAACAGAAGTATTCCACAGGAATTATTATGAACTGTTTTATGTATTTCATCTTTAAATGTTTGTCTTTTTGGACAATAAAGTGAAGTTACAAGCTACTACATACATTAAATTGGGAAGTAGTAAGGCGGTAAGAAGAAAGTATGTCACTAAACACATTTATTTCTAAAAAAAACAGTTGTTGGCATGACACGGGTTATGTTCTTCTCATATATTTTATGATAGTATGATACTAAACCCCTAACGGGAGGGATTGTACCTGATATTCATATGATGAAGACATAATCTTTCAATCAGTTTAATTGAGGTCTGGAGCTGGCATGTCAGTTAACTGCTAGTAGTCTGTTGTTATTTATGTATTATTGTCATTTTATTTATTTTCTTTTGTTACATCTTTTGACATCAGACTCGGACTTCTCTTGAACTGAATTTTAATGTGCGTATTGTTATTCTTTTACTTTTCTACATTGGCGTAGACTAAAATTTATCTCATATATACAGAATACATGTTCATTTATTACAAGTACGTAAGGGTGCATGACAGCACAATAATCTTTTTACAGAATCGTAAGAACAATATTTTTGTTTGGTATTTGTTTCTCTTCCACAATTAACGCCCGATTTGGCCATTGACCGGTATTACAATTTAACACAGTTTTAAAAGTTCAGTGGGCTGCTACTTCATTTAGAATTTTCAGCATGCCTTTCTGTTTATCATATTCAACGTCAATATTATCTTCGTCAATTCTATTATTCAACAATATCTTGTTTTTCATTAGAAGCTTTTCCAAATATCAATATACAGCAAGAGAATGCATATAATTATGTTGCTTCCCAGAAATATAAGACACATCGATTTAAATTATGTACACAATAAATAATTTCTGTGTAGTTTTCCGTGTCTACATTTGATTTACGAGTACAATATAGTAAACAGAAAAAAAAGAGAAACGGTAAATATACAGGAATACATAAAGTTTCGTAAATAGTTGCAAAGGACCACACGTTACTTACGATAGATACATCGAGGTCGTTTTGCTTGAGTGATTTACCTGTAAAAAGCCCGGGTCTCATCAATGTTTAAAACGAATTAATGCATGTTTGAAATAGCTTAACAGGGGCGTGGCCTATTAGTTTGACGCAACTAACCACTAACTTGATTTCAATTGATCGACTGCAGAGAAATCTATTTGACTGGCGTTAAAATGAATTGATATGAATTGAAATGAATTAAATATAATTTTTAATTTTTGTTAATCTTTATCAAATAACGATCAATTTCATTTAAATAGCGTTAACACGTTTTTGTCCGATCAAGTTAAATTCGGGTTACTAGTGATTAATGATTGAGACCAATATTAGTATATTAATAGCTTTCCGTACATTCATATGATGATAATTAGAGTAATAAATAACAGGAACATGTCAATGTTACACAAATTTCAATCTGATTAAAAGTAAGATATATAGCAACTCGCTTACTTTTATGAGCATAACGAAATCACGGATCAATATTTTAACTAAATTTCACCAGGGACACGTTTAGTTGGAATCTAGGTATTTTTTAATCGGATGGTTTATTGTCAAATTGAAAACTTGTAAAGTATTTATGAATGATTCCAATATAAGTATATTTAATAGCTTTCCATTCATTCATGTGATAATGAATAGAGTTATACATAACAGGAACATGTCAATTAATTCAAATGAAGTGTAATTCATTTTAAAAGAGGCGCGAAAGATCCAAGAGGTACAGTCAAAATCATAGATCGAAAATGAACTAACAACGCCATGGCTTAAAACATGTAAAATGAAAAAGAAAAAAAGTCAAATATCAATTTTAAAATGACAAGGAGTAATACACAAATGTTGATATTACCTCTAGTTTGTTAGAGATTCGAATCTAATTCCAAGCTTGCTCCAAGTAGTTATTCATTCTTAACCACTATGAGTAAATATATTTTAAATAAATTAAAAACTGATCTAAACTACATTGTTGAAATTATAGATGGCAGTTGATATTGAAGATATAAGATGTATGAAGATGAAATAGAATATTGATTTTTAAATTCTGAGAAGTGCTTGTAAAAGATAAAATGTTCAATGTTTCGAACGAATGATGTTGGAAATCAAACGTTGAAGGTCGAAAATGGAATGTTAAAAGATTGAAATTTGAATGTTGAAAGAAGAATATTGAAAATATAAATATCAAAATTTGGAAAAAAAATGATGCATGTTGAAACAAGAATGTTGCATGTTGAAAAAAAGAATGTTAGATATTGAATTCAAATGTTGAATTTTGAAATTGAATGTTTGAAAATTTAAATCCAATAAAAAATAACAATTTGAATAAACAAAATTGATAGTTGAATATAGACACCAGTCTAAATTATTCAGGTATTAAACTATATCAGGCTGTGCACTCAGATGGAAATTGAAATTTAAAACAAAAAAATATTGTTACTAATATCAGATTTAGCCTATTGTTATGTGTCAATGAGTCAAACTGGTTGTGTCTGTCCACTTGCAGGAACATTGGTCATTTCTACGTTAGCATTGCTAATAGGATCACGGCTAAGTAAGTACATTAATTGTTTTCATTTTTTCTCTCCTTTCACTTACAATCTTATCATATTAATTTCCTCTTTTATCTCAAGAAAACGAAATACAAATGGTTTATTGTAATTGTCATGGATTTGACCTCCGATTTGTATTTATAAAGTTATAGTATTTCTGTATATAAACATCTAAAATACTGCTTTATATAAAAAATATATAAAAAATAAAAATGGTTAATAGTAATCTGAAGAACTGTTAAGACTTATGCCTCTTTCTGATAAATATAAAACTTGGAACTAAGTTATGATTGCCAATTAGAAAACTTTCCGTCAGATACTAATTAACTAATCGTAAATACCAGGATAACATTTGTATCAACGCCAGGCGCGCATTTCGTCTACAAAAGACTTATCAGTGACGCCCCAATCCAAAATTGTAAAAAAAGCCAAACATTGTACGAAGTTGAAGAGCATTGAAAACCAAAATTTTCTAAAAGTTTTGACAAATACAGCTAAGGTAATCTATTTCTGAGGTAGAAAAGCCTTAGTTTTGTAAACAGTTAATCATAAACATGACCATATCAATGATAATTATGTCAGTAAATGGCCTTACGGCATTTACTGTCTTAGGATAAGCACATACATAATGTTGGGAGTTTAACCATGTTTTCAGGCGCCTGACCCTCCTCTAAATTAAAGCAGTGGTCTAACATCACAGCATAAGATCAAAAAAAAAATTTAAGAGAGTAATTTGCTCATTACAATTTCGGTTTATAAGACTATATTTATCAGCAATAATAAGCATATAAGAGTAATATTTCTATATATTTTAAATGAAATATATGTGTCGTACATGCTAATTTCATAGCACCAGATCCTAAACGTCTAGAGAGATGGAAAGGCGAATGATTAACAGTACAGAGCTCTGTATTTCTCTTTTACCCCTGATGTTGTCAGTTTAATTTTGAATTATTAGTTTCAATGATCGTATAGTATCTTTCGTCTCTCTCTTCTGTGTTTTTTACGTTTTATGTTCGTCTTCAAGTCGAACAGTTTATAACTTCACGAGTATCTACGTACTTGATTTTTTCCCCCGAAAATAAATTCTACAGCCCTAAATGTAGGTTAACTGTCTAAGTTCAAGTCTTCTTCACAATTGTGTGAAATGAGGCAAGGCAACTGGTCATGATTCTTAACGCTTCTGCATGTTTTGGAGAAATTTAGAAGAAAGAGAATCTAACAGGAATAATCAGTATAAAACAATATTAATTAAATGACTAAAATCGTCAAAACTAATTGTTTTTTTTTACTAAAGTTGTTAACTAAGTTTTTACCGAAATTATAGTATACACCGATATAATTCATATTATTATATTGCTCATTCAATAATTATGTTCTTCATGTGTTTAAGTGTACAGCAGTTGACGAGTGTGATGAAAATCTAGAGACACAATGTTTAACTCAACACTTTTGGGAAATATTTTGTTCGGAACCTTACGTCAATCTTTTTCAAGTAAGTAAATTTTATGAAGATATTTTATTTTGAACTAAACTAAACTAAACTAACATGCTGGTTATATATGGACAGATGAGACAACGCGAAATATGTTATACAAAAAGATACAAAGAGTTAGTTTTCACGGTACATGTGTAAAATCAAACCGTTAAAAATCATATTAATCAGCAATATTATTTCAGATCACTCTTATCGAAGACTAATCATGATCTGTAACAGTCCCTTATACTATGTAGGTACGGTCTTTAAAAATATATAGAGCACTTAATATTAAGCAATATAGGAACGGGAGTAAAACATGTAAAATATGCACTGAAAGCTTACGCTCCACTTGTAGATTAATTTTTACCAAAACTAAGAAACGGAATTACTAAGATGATACATACATGTTTTTTATATATATATATAAAAAATGGTGCACTTTCTTCGCTTTGTTAATTTTTATTTAGACAATTTAGATTCATTATCATTTTTTTGGTGTTATTTGCATTCGCATAGAACACACATGAATAGAAATGAATAAACATAAAATATAAAATCGACTTAACTAAAAGAAGACCCATTATTTACAGTGCAGACAAAATTTATGATAATACAAAATCATCTTATTTCAAAATTTTCAAATACGTGTGTTGTTTCGTCCGCTTAGTGTTGATAGGCCGACAAAATTATACACCGTTTGGTCAATTTGTCCGATTGAAAAAGATTAAGATGTATACCTGATTATATAAGAACTTGCGTTGGATGATGACAGTCGAGAAACATTTCTTCGATTGTTTTCGATGCTTTACCGAGGGATATGAATTAATAAAATAAAAAAAAAAAAAAAATAACGCCATGGATATTACTGATCGAGTAGATCTAACCCTTTTGACATACCAAAAGTGTTTTTGGGGCAGTTCTGTTTATACCCAAGCTTTAGATATTTTTCTGCAAACTGTTGTTATGTTTTTTCTTCTTGTCCTTTTTGCCTAGTGTTATGGGAACTTGTGAAATAATGTTCTGCCACTAGAAAAGCCATTTTGATAATGATAAGGTATAAAAGCAATAGTAAATAAAAAATCATAGTGTTAATATTGATCAAAACGATCGCAATAATTGCTCATATATTAGAAGGTTAATGATTGGGTATTGTAAAACCATTATAGATCTTCCTGGAAGTGCAGTTGTATTTGATTAAGTAGAACACGATTGATGAAATTGCAAGCTAGTAAAAAGTTTGTGTGTATTATAACGTTGTTTTTTTATCTGCTATTTGAATTTGATTTTAATATTTACACAACATATATATCTTTGGAACCAAATGTCTCATTTCGATGTTAAAAATCTTTTGAACGTATTTATCAAAAGTTGTGATTTCAATAGGTAGTCAATTCTACGTCAAACACAAACATCAAAGAGGCACCCAAAAGGACCAATGTCCGTGGATTAAGGATTGAGGAAAAGTTCATTGTTTGCAAATAATTTATCTCGTGGATTTGTTTTAGTGTACAAACAGGCCTATATAAATTGTTTTTCAATCGTTGAACTTTTAATTTCGGGGTTCACCTGTACCTAAGAAATGAACGAATAAGAATGAGTCCACAGTAATACATGCATGTTACTTTGTTGTATTATTCAGGCCTATTTACATGTTCGAAACATGGTTCAAAATGCTATAAGTTGGATCAAGAAAAGAGGAATTTTACAAATTCAAAGAATTTTTGTGAGAATCTTAATGCTGAAATGATTATGCCTAAAACTGCAGAAGAAAACAGAGTATTATCAGTGTATGTGAACTTCTTAAACTTAAAAGTTTTAATCTATAAGAAGTCAAGAAACCGTTTTGCGCAATAAAAAACAAAATACCTGTTTCGATATTTTTCAAAACGTCATTTGCTATCATTACATAATTGTAGAGTATTATTTTTTTAACATAAAGTTTAAACAGAACTTTTATAGAAGCGAACAAAATCTTACGGATAGTTGTTGGCCTTTATGTCCAATAAATCCATAATTGAAGGTGACTGTGAAATCTGTATCGCGTCGATTTCAGACTTTCTTCCTTCTAACCGATCTGGGAGTGTTTTTATATTTTGCACTTTGTAGATGTGTCTTCTTTTTGTTATGACTGCAACTTTGATAATAGTTTTACGTTTCTCTGATCAAAAAGTAGTAGGATTGCATTTCGGATGCCTTTAAGATCATGAACATTATCTGATGTTGATTTCACTTCTTTTGAGTGTTGCTGGTGTAGTAGTTTCGAATTAGAGTCAGCTAATTTCAATTATTGTCTTTGATGCTATGTTCTTATAAAATAAAAAGTGAATTTGCTGTTGTCAGCACGAGTTGTCATAGCAAAAATGTATTTAAAGTTATATTAAAATTTTATACACGTAAAGTAAAACGACTTCAAATAATTAAGCTGTAAAAAAAGAATGAGTTGACATTCCATACTATATAAAAAAAAAAAAGAAGAAAAAAGAGCAATCAAAGATGTTATCAATTTTCTTAATGATGGTATGATCTTAATGTTTCCACAGAATTGGTAAGAATTTTTGGATTGGACTAATCGATCATGATAAAACAAAAACACGGAATTGGACCTGGAATGATGGTACTGAATTAAAATCCAGTGATAGATGGGCAGCTGGTATGTTTATAAGTGTCAGTTTTAAAAATATCTGAGAAGTAACCAATTATTTCTTTTTAATGCATTGGTTACAATGAATTACATAGCTTTCCCAGTGAAATAATAACCGATAATATCACATGTGAAATAAAAGTGGTTATTTCACTCCTTTAACGTCATACAACCATAGGTGTTTGTCAAGACGTCGGATCAAAACAAATTGTGAATGCGTAGAAAAAGATGCAGTTCCTTACATTTTAGACTTTGATTTCATAAAAATAAAAGCCATTTGCCAACGTAATAAAAAGAAAAACTAATCAAAGAATTCAAATATCGAAAAATATTCAACTCGTGATAGATTAACACTGATAATTAACTCTTACACTACACGCATTCATGAATTAATGTGTTGTTCGGTCACTTGTTGAATATTTTTTCTATTTGAAATCTTTTATTAGTTATTCTATAATTATTATTGATTCATTGTTTGATAAATGATACACTATCGACAGTAAATATTGCAGGTATTTTGGACATGTATATCCACTGCAATATGTGGACATTGATATCCCTGAACATCTGAGATAACTCCCGATGTTTAGTCTGTAGTTTTCGTATACTTTTGTGCACATTTGCCAATTTTATGGTCATATAATTATCGAATTTGTCTTTGATGTCTTTGACCGGTATTAACATTCGGTTGATGTTGAGAATTGGAAATATTCTTTTTTATTACATTGAATCATTACAAAAAAAAAAAAAAACAACCTTTAAACGTCAACATGTTGAAAGACCTGTCTGTTTCTAATATTTCGATCCTATTCCACAGCTAATGCTGCTAAAAAGATAATTACATGTTCAAACAAGTTTTGTAGGTTCTTATATGGACGTCGTCTACGGTTTAGCCTCCTGATTTAATTCAACCTTATATCTCGCTCCTCTAAAAGAAACCAAACATAAAAAGCATAGCCAAAGAAGTGGTCTTCCTACTTGGATAAAAATGGCACATTCAGGTCAAATTGTAGTAAACATTTGTTTTCATCCCTTTAGTCAACCATAAACAAACACATACCCATGTCTCAGATTTTTGGTATATGCCTCAAGTAAGAAAATGTATTGATTTAACTGCTGGATGCAAAACCTCATTCCAACTTTCATCTTTAGAGACCTACCCATTTAGAAACAAATTAACAAAAAACTGGGACACACTATATTTTAGATAATACTCCCTTAAATAACATATCATAGTAAAGTCAAACGGCGTACCAATAAAGATTCTTTTTAAATTTTTTCCTAACAATTCTTATGCAAAATTGTTCGGAGAAATGACCTAACACTGAATTTTTACAATAGAACCCGCATAAATACAACATAAATACAAAAAATCCATCGGGAACACCACAGGATGTCCTGGCATCATTACTGTATTAATAGAATCATACATAAAGGCAACAGTAGTATACCGCTGTTCAAAACTCGTAAATCTATGGACAAAAACAAAATCGGGGTAACAAATTAAAACTGAGGGAAACGCATTAAATATAAGAGGAGAACAACGACACAACATTAAAATGTAACACACAGAGAAACGGACTAAGCATTAGACAAAATCCGATGAGAATAACAAATATAACATCAAAACCAAAAACATGAATTTGGAATAGAAAAGTACCGTGACACGTCTTATAGTAATCTGAATTCACACTCAAATATAAGAGAAAACAAACGACACAACTGAAACACAACGTAAAAATGTAGCACACACAGAAACGAACTATGATATAACAATGGCCATTGTCCTAGCTTGGTACAAACAAATGGTGGGTGGAACCTGGTTTTGTGGCATGCCAAACCTCGCAGTTCAATGGACATTTTGTCCCCGAGGACATCATCCGCCAAGTACTACAACTACAATTGCATGAATTTACGAAGATCAAACAAGAAACTGGCTCGGACGTCGCCCAGTATAAAAAGGTCCGAAACAGACGTCACCATGGACACGGTGTCGTCTGATACGGCAGGTGTCCCCTCATCACCAGGCATGACAAATATCTGAAACATGACTCATTCAGATCATCGTCCTAGTGACAACAGCAATATTACACATATACAGCCATGTTCAGTTCTCCTTAAAGACATTTTAGTTTTTGATATGATACAGTACAACACTGTCGCATTTCGAAATGTGAGACCAAAGGCTGCAAAACTTGTGGAATTTTAATTACAGATGCTGAATTCACAAGCAATTTGACCAAGAAGTCATATTTTACCAGAAGTTACGATGATCGGAATTGTAAATCGACAAATGTCGTCTACGGATTAGAGTGCAACCTTTGCGGATTAGTATACGTCGGTTAAACGAAAGGAAGGCTAAACAAACTTATGTGCAGTCATATATCAGACATTAACCTCAATGCTAACGAATTCTATATCAGCAGTTCAATTAGCCCGATCATTCCATCGTTTCTATGACAGTTCGCATTATCGAAAAGATATACCATAGCTCTAACAATCCTAATCTTTCAACGACTCTCCGTAGACAAAAAGAGGACTACTGGATTAGACAATTGGGAAATGCGACACCTTATGGTTGCAATGACAAATTTGATGGTAAAGGTATTCTATCTAGTCCTTCGTATAACTCGGTGAATGTGATGAATATTTTCACCTCGACTCCTCGACGTAGACGCAGTCATGGACATCGTCATTATACATCACCTTCTCTGCATGATGTATCTATTAATGACTTGCTGCCATTTATACAAAAGCCGTTAGGTATTCATCCCATTCGCACGAAACTTTATTCATTACCCCTTTCAAAACTTCATTCTCTGTTCAATTTATGTTTGGAATCCACTGTTACAAACCCTCATTCAAACCAATACAAAATTACAGCTATAATTTCGGATATTGCAAGTCACAGACTTTTCAAGCCAGTCGGCATTGGCAAAGATGAAAAAGAAAAAAAATCTTTCCTTGATCTTTCCTTTGCCAACAAAGGTATCGATGGCGTCAACTTAGGCAATATCCTTGATCATAAATTAATGCAATCGAAAATACCTTCTTATTTCAAAGACCAGTCTGTACCAATCATATCTTATACCTATACCAAACCTATTGCAACTAAAATTTTCAATTACACACACGTTTTGCAGGATCTCGATATTGACGACTTCAAGTCTAAACCTCCTGATTGCACTTGTGCTAGTTCCCAATTCACATATAATCCTGCTTGCCACGTTATAACCGGTGACATCAACATTGTCAATAACACTTCTCTACGAAATGTGTTATCAAAAGGTCCGAAATATCGTGAGCCTAAATCCATCAATCGAAAATACAACTTTAAAATTTTGATGGATTCAGTTGAGGATTATGCCAGGCAATGGGCTAAGCGTAGGAAGGAAGACGTAGACACTCTTTCCGAATGGGTTAAGGCAGTGAGGTCGTTGATACAAATCAGAATTAAGAAACTGAATGGGTCTATCAATGCCCATGCTACGTCAATCTTTAAAGACCCAAATGTTGCAAAACACCTATTTTACCTCCATGACAAATATGTTGTTGTCCCCGCAGATAAAGCCCCAAACAATATCGTTTTTGTGTGGAAAACTCATTACATTAAATGCTTGATAAACGAATTAGGTATTGACAATTCACTTGGAAACTCAACATATACCCTCACGACACTTACCAAAGAGGAAATCCTGGATAATCATAGGTCTGTTCCTTTGGAATTTCAACCAAAGAAGAAGACCTGGATCTTCCATCACTGTATTGGATACTTAAACTACATAAGTGTCTTAACAAACAACGGCATATTGCTGGGTCTTCCAAGTGCTCCACGAAACCTCTTTCTAAATTATCAACATCCATTTTATCAGCAATCAAAGACGGGCTTCAAAGTTATTGTGAAACTGCCTATTCTAGAGGGGGCGTGAATCAGATGTGGATACTTAAAATTCCAAAGATCTTTTAGAGTACATACAATCTAACTCTCTTTCATCTTGTAGCAGTGTTAAAACATTTGACTTTTCTACTCTTTACACTAGTATTCCACATTCCATTTTGGGGCAATTTTTTCTTTTTTCATATCTTTTCTTTTCTCTGTTCATTTCCATGTTATATATAAATTACTTGCAATACAATGATATAAGATCACAGTATTTCTCTAGTGGTCAGGGACAGCTGGACACTGGTATCAACAGATGATTGACATATTAGCCCCTCCAAAACGCCTATATATTATAGATTATTGTGTTTTTATTTACATAAGTTCATTATCAGTTTTTTCCCTGTTGTGATATGATAATGACTTTGGGATTTACAAGATTTGCAGAATTATACTTACTTCGGAAGTATGTGATAATAATCTTCAAAACATCGTTTTTAGACTGTTGTGCTACCTGAAATCAAATATATCTGATACAAACAAGATATAAATACATGCAATAGGAGAACTAGTATGACGTAAAGTTGTTATCAGGTTTTTACCTGTATATTAGGCTAAATAGTTCAATTGTTCGATCATTTTAGCCAATGATTATTAAAATAAACGGATAAGCGCATTGATTGGAATTTATCAATATACGAAATTTAAGAACAGATTATAAATAATAGGTCTAGAATGTAGTTTTTCCTAGAATTTACCGCATTCAACACGATTTAAGCTAATTGTATCTCATCAGCAACTCCAAATGTGTAAACTTTTGTCATAAAACGGAATGAAGAGATATCATTTCACATTAAAAATTCATAGTCTCAATGATCCTATACAATAACGTTAAGAATTGTGATACAGTTGTTTTTAAACAATGATCACGGATATCGGTATATATGTAAGCCTGAAATCTATGTCCAGCCTCAAATCTATGTCCTTTTCGCAAATCTATGTCCTGTATTGTCTCACATCTATGTCCTTTATTTACTCAAATCTATGGCCATTTTTGGCTCAAATCTATGTCCTTTCATTGCGTAAAACATAACAAAACGTCATCAAGTAAACAATGAAAAGTTAACAATTACAGGTGTAAGTACGGCATTTAACACGGAGCATTAACTCACACTGAACAAACATTGAACAAGGGATTTATATGACAAAAGCAAGGTTAACATTTTATCTATCAATACACTTAATTAAAAATTGCTTTATGTTTTGTTTTTTAAACTGGAGGAAAATCTGTTACGAATAGTGAACTAATGGAATATTTAAAAAAACGTCAACTAGATATTTATCCTCTTGAAATGTTTTCTGACAATTATCGGGATATCTTTACTTACTCCTACTATTGGGGAATATTTATAATTCAAAACAAATCCAGCCATGGACAAAGGGACTGCAGTGTTTACATCTGGTTTCTGGAGAGAAGGAATGTGCCAAAACATAAAGAATGATTCTTCTCGGGAAATATTTTCGTTATTAAAGACCATATTACAAATTACATTTGAACTAAATAGATATCAGCTAAGACCAACAATTGATATATGTTCTATTGTGATTCACAAAAAAATCAATTAAAAATATAAAGAACGTTTTATTTTTATCAATTTAGAATGATTGTTTGATAGTATTCAAGGAAAAACATTGATAAAGTGGTATAAATGTCAATGAAACAGCGATATTAACAAACTCATAAGACAAAACGAAGTACGTTGAAGTAGCAAACAAATTTTCATTCTTTGCTGTTTTGTTTTAGTAAAATAAATATGTGTAGTTTCATTCTTAAAGACGGCATACAATAATAACCCACGCATGTAAAGATTATAACCACACACTTGGAAAAATGACTTAATAAAACAAAAAGCATATAAGACCGTACGTGAAACAATATTATAAATACCACCTAAATAATTTAACCGGATTTGTTTAAACGAGTACTATACTTTAGCTCTTGCACATACATGGAGAACATGATTTTATTATTAAGTTTATCTACCCATTATGTTCAATTCATTGAAATCACGAACGTTTAAATAACAGATTTTGTTGTTCAAAATAATTACCTGCATTTACCGTTTTTTGTTGGTTTGTTTTTGATCTTCTGATAGTATATTTCTAAATTGTTTCAATAAACACATCATAGATACCAATCTTACCATTTGGAATGTCAGACACGAGTCTTCAAAAGAATCGCCTATGATGCACCTATAAAATAGACAAAAGGCAAACAAAGTAAAAAGTTGACGAGCATTGAGGACCCAAATTTGAGAAAGATTTTGTCATAGGAAACTAACGTAATCAATATATGCTTGTTTGTATTGACATACCATTTATTCATATATGATGATCGGCAGAAAAAGAATAGTAGACGACTTTAAATATCCCCTTTAACACACCTTGCTTCATCATATTTCCGGTTTATATTTCTTATTATTTGTTTTTATAGATTTTGACTTTTGAACATCTTTTAAATTCCAAGTTTTTTTTATTACATGACGTCAATAATTGCGATTTGATTTTCTCCTATCTTAGCTGTTTCTATATTTGCGGTTATTTTAACCCTATGGAATCTGTATTCATGTGACCTTCAATTTAACCACATATATATATATATATGGGTTACGCATGTGCTAGAAAAAAGTAAAATCACTAGATTACTCCGAGAAAACTCAAAAAGGAAAGTCCATAATCAAATAGCAAAATCAAAAGCTCAAACACATCAAATGAATGGATAACAACTGTCATATTCCTGACTTGGTACAGGTATTTTCTTATGTATGAAATTGTGGATTGAACCTGGTTTTTAAGCTAGCTAAACCTCTCTCTTTTATTTAATTCGCATCAATATTCCATTATATTGACAACGACGTACTTAGCACGTTCAGCTATCAGAAGGAAAAGAATGTCAATATTAAAAGTAACAGAAAGTACTATGAAATCAAACAGACCTTGAACAAATTAAAAGCGTGTGATCTATATCTCTTTATTTCTGCTTTATATCGAATTCGGTGATACAATGTATGACCGTCGGCAATCTTTGGAGGTCATCTTCAATATTATTAAGATGACGTCAAACCTTAAATTTACCCGAAATGCTTATAAATATTATCGATTCTAGCCAATTATTTATCTTAGACGCACTGGGAGTTAGATATACGTTTAAGAATGTTATAAATCAATGGAAATTGGAGTCAAATTAGTAACCATGAATTAGCCCCATAAAGGTGTACCAAAAAAACACGTGAAATTCAAAATAATGTCGTTAATACAGTTTATGGTGTTTTTCAATTGCCTATATTTTGTTCATTTGCTGCTTAACAGATGACAAAGCAGACGATTATAAAAGAGTAATCATTACTTGTGACGTCAAATACAAAGAGGGTATTACAAAACTATTCTGGACAAGATCAGTGGATGGTAGTAGTATGATCGTTTCTCAGTACGCAACAGGCGGGAACGTTACATCACCTATTTTAGTCTTTGAAAAAGTAAAATGGACCGACGAGGCATTGTATAGATGTCATGTGACAAACATTTCCGGACTGACGCAAACAGATGAAACGATTCTTCTCATAAATGCAAGTATGTATAATACAGTTTCTGCCTGTCATTTTGTTTGTTTTGTATTAAGTAAAGATAAACAAAGGGGTTTTGGAGATTTAAACGCACATATGTTAATGGTTTAAATTCGGACAACACTTACATGGTCATTTCTTATGCATGTTAATGTCATAAAGTCTGATGATACAGTACAATCAAGAAAACTATTTTGTTAGTTTGATTTAGAACACAAATATTCAGTCTATATCAGGTCTCTAGTTTCATTGTTGACGTATATACAATTGAGAATGGAAATGGGGAATGTGTCAAAGAAACAACAATCCGACCATATAACATACAAAAGCAGAAGGTCACCAACAGGTCTTCAATGTATACATTAAATTAGTATAACTATATTTTGCCATAAGAACTATGCACGCAGGGTGTCAGTCGCCCAAGATAACAAAACGAAAGTCAATCCATAAAAAGTGTTATTTAGTTTCCTAGTCGGCTTCAGAGGTATGGCGTAATGTTAACATTGTTAATGGATTACCTCACAGATACACTGTTGATGTGTATATCGTTATTGTCCTCTGTGCTCTTCAACTTTGTACTTTTGGAACTTTTTTCCTTTGAGTGTCACTTGTTAGTCATGTGTGGACGAAATGCACGTCTTGCGTATTAAATTTAAACCTGGTATCTGTTGTTAGCTATTATTCGTGTGTTTCTCTGTCCAATATGTTCTTCCATTTATTTGTATTGTAGTCCTGTCATGTAATGTTGTCATTTTAATGTTATATGTAGCATTGTCATATAAGCGGGAGGTTTTGCATGTCACAAAACAAGGTTCAACCCAATATTTGTTTTTTCTTAAAATATACTGTAACAAGTCATGAAAATAGCCATTGTTATATTTATAGTTCGTTTCTGTGTGTGCTACTTTTTGATGTTTTTGTTGTGTCGTAGTTCTCCTCTTATATTTGAAGCGTTTCTCACAGATTTAGTTTGTAACAGCGGTATACTGTTGTCTTTGATAAGGCTGACTTATACTTGCAAAGTAGTCACTTCAATATATGTTTATTAGGCACGTATTATACATGTTTAGAATCACCTCTAAATTGTAGCCAACAAAAGACACAAATCAATAATAAAATTAAGCAAGATTTATCATACACAAGTTTCCAAGAAGTATTTCACAAAAAGAAATATTGACTTAACTGTTAAAATTTATGTCCGATCTTTTATCTTTTCCTTATATTCTTGGGAATCCAATCAGAATATAACGACCAATAGGTCACACTCTAATATGATGTTGTTTGTAAAATAAAAATGTAAACCCAACTGCTGAGAATATTAATGTCTATCAATGTCTATGTCTGAAGGTTTATCTTTAGTCTGTATATCCTAAAATTAGTCGCAGGGCCCCAAAAACGACCGAAAAAAAATTTTAAAATCGTAAAATGTTTCTTCTCTTATGTATTTCCATAATTTTATGAATTACGAAATCCCATAATATAGTTACAAAATTATCCGATTAACTAATATTATGAAGGTTCATAGTAAAATGTTAAATTAGGATGTTTCATAATATTATGCAATTTCCTATTTTCCTCGTTCGTATATATATAGTTGTCACGGAAATCTCAAGAACAGAGCACTGTTGAAAGGAAAGTCTTAGAAAAATATAGAACAGAAGTTTCTGGAACAATGTAAGAAGTTTAAATTACGCATCTGTTTTAAGGATATTCTGGAATCGTCATGTAATTCAAATTGAAAGTTCCAATCATGCATTCTATCAATATCTATGATTGTTCGAGTGATTTCTAATCTGCACAGTTGTAAGATTATTTTGTAAACAACTATCAGGCCACACAAAACAAATTACGCTAACATAAATAATAAAATAATGACAATATCATAACGTTGCATAATATGCTTTAATTTACGGGATATATTTTCTTTTTCTCTTGGTTTAAGAGGGAAGATTTCACTCAAGAAAACTTGTTCCTCTGCTTTGCAATTTGAAATAAAATTTTAAATGGGCTTTATAACTATTTACAGCTTTCAATAGTGGAGTGAGATATGTATGCACATTCTGGTTTTACAATAAGGATGATTTTCCATCCAACTTATTACTATATCATGACTATGGCACTATTTAACTCGATACCGTATGTCCTGTTGTTTTTTTTATCGTATGATGTTGATATTGTAAGACGTTCAAAATGTGTATAGTACGATTTTTCGTCGTTTTATGTAAAACAACTAGTACTAATTGAAATGAATTTGTTATTTTATGAAATTCTGGTTGTTTTGTAACAATTGTATCTTAGATTCGTTGTCATTATTAGATTTTTATTAGATAGGCTTCTATACAAATAATTCACGTTCTAAATACAACACTGGGGATTACCAAAAACGTTTGCTCATATGTTACTACAAATCTTTAGTTTTCTTATATATACAGCATTTACCTCTGTCAATGGAAATATTCGAAGTAGTGGTATGGTAATAGATACTTCTCGATAAACCCGCATAACTGCTTTATTATTTCTACATATATCTAAACGATAAATAACACCATAATGTATATATAGGAAAAAAAATATGCCTAATGTCATCTAAACTGGTAAGTACTCATTCGCTAATAAGTGTCAGGCAGTGATATCACAATCGATACAAAGAAGGCGGAATTATGGGTACGACATTTAGAACATATGTGTAGACTTATGTGACAATTATGTTTCAGGTTCAAAGATATTAAACACTTGTTCATTAACAGTGTTATAGAATCGTATTTATATATATGTTTAAAAAATAATAATGATATACTAGCAATTGTTATTATTTTCAGAAAATATGTGTCCATGTAGATGTGAATATCGGAGAAAACTGGAGCATTGGGACTCAAAGATAGTTTCAAATAGAACCCGGGAAGAATTGCTGAAGGAACTGGAATCAGAACTACAAAATATTAAAAAGGAACTGAAAGTAAATAAAACACAACTGTCGTCTAGCATCCGCAGGCGATCATCAGCTCCTGATAAACGGAGATCTTCCAAGACGATGGGATTAGCCGGAGCTGCTTTTATTTGTATTGTCGTCGGACTTGTTGTATTTATGGATTTACTCAGTTTTGTTAAGCTTGTAAAGTCGACGAATACCTTTTGGAATAACAAGAAGATAGGAGAAAAGGCAAAGAAAAAAGCAAAGAAAAAAAAAACGAGCAAAATGAGAAAAACATTTGATATTAACAAAAGGAAATCCCACACTTCTGCATAACAGTTAAATTCTAGCCAAAAAAACCAATGGACTTTTCTACCAAATAAATTTGTAAAGAAAACTTAATATCTTGGCAGTTTAATACCAAGTTGATAAGTGTGATTTAGAAAACACAACATTTCATTGAACATTTTTTATATAAATGTTTATAATCATTAGCTAATTTTGCAATAATCATTAATTTAAAAATTCTAAACACTTATATACCTATGTAGAGACACTTTTCAGAACGTCGGGATTTTAGTTTGAAGAATCAACCTACACGATACCAAGATTAAATGATATTTGCCTGAAAGATAATGACCTGTGTGTGGTCATCATTTTCCTTGATTAAGATGCACACTTAAGTTTACTTAAACATTAAGTTTTACTGACAGTTTTCGCGTGCTGTTGATAAAGACACAAACAAACCTGTCCTCCTTTTTAGACTTATTAATAAAATGATCATCGTAAACGCACATTTTAACATTCAAAACAGATAATACTTTCACAGAATCATGTATTTTGCAATTTGTGTCTTGCTTACCGTAGTTACAGTGATATTTTTGTTATAACTGTACAACGATTGTGCATGCTTACATGCAGGTTAATTAGTTATTGTTTTCATATCATATGTTACGTGGAATACATTCCACGTAACATATGAAATCCAACGCGGACCAAAAAAGAATTTCCCACTTTAATCGAATCGGTAAATAGCATAAAATCCTGCAGATCTTTGCAGAAAATAATATTTACGGTATATGAGTCAGATATTGCATATTCTTCATAAGTTTTTGTTTTATAACACACCTCGGGGTGTCATAATTGCCCAAACAAAAGATCTCTCTACGGTCGGTGATTTTCTTGACCAATCCTGACACCCCTCTGTGTGGAATAACGTGAACATGGTGGATATATCAATCATAACTTTCAAAATGCATCGACACATATTCGTTTAACAATTCGAAGTATGACAGGAGACATTATTCTTTTTGAAATTGTAATTCATATCACAGAACATTTAACTGGGACTTGCTCCACATTCAGTGTAAACTAAACAAGGCATATTCAGACATACACACACATTTTTAATTTATCTCTTTTGTGTACGCTGTAAAACAATTTCATATTGACAGTACAAGGAAATACTTTCAAATATTTTTTACTTTGCAGAAAGCGTGGCTTTTGGAATTTAAAACATCATTCGTACTGCTGCATATAAAATTTAGAACGAAAATTGGGAATATGTCAAAGAGACAACAACCCGACCAAAGAGCAGACAATAACCGATATGTTCACACCTCTCACTGCCAACGCTGATGCCTTCTTTTGCATTAATTGATCTATTAGATAGAAACGCAGGCGCAAATACTTCTAATATATCAATCTATCTTAATAACGCTCCTAATATAACATGTATAATTAACGTTGATATCATAAACCTCTATTAACAAATGTTGTTTAGTCTAAAATACATCATTTTCTTTACATAGTTCACTACCTTACTTGACGTGATTTGAAACGCGCCAGTAGATGAATGAACAATGTCGATCAATGTAATAAGATGTTAAATATTTTATTGTTACTTATTCTTCCCAATTGATGATGACTCACGGGAATTTTGTTTGAATTTCAATATGTCAGAAACACCAGTAGACTAGACAAAACATTTGTACTGCAAAGACATTTCACAATTAAGATACCCCAATTGGAAATTGTTTGGCAGATCAGACAAACTTGCCGCACGATAAGTCTTGGCGGTCGCCATCTTTTACGCTTTATTTCTTTGAGTCTCCGTGACAATAACTAATTAGCGTAAATGGGTGGAGCATAATCCAATATGGGCGATAGGTGAATTGATGATGACTCACGGGAATTTTGTTTGAACTTCAATATGTCAGAAACACCACTAGACCGGACTAAACATTTATACTGCTACTAGTGGAATGCCAGTTTCATCATGAACTCATTTGTTTACTATCAAGGGTTCAGTAAGGGATGTTTGAAATTTGAGTTCTAATTAAAAATAGCTTTTAAATTTTTTAACTTAAGTTGCATTATAAAAACAGTATTGGGTCAATGTCATAGAAATATAAACTTTTTTTTGTAATCGACACAAAACAGTTTCACAGCCTTATACAAAAAAAATAATTCTGACAATGACCTCATATTGTATATATATTTAGCTTCTTATCAAAAAGGGAAATGAATGTAATCTAGACAACTAAAGGAAAAGACCGATTTTATTGAGCTTCACTTCCTCAGAATCCATACAAAGTTGAAATATTTGTGATATGACATATAAATGTAGTATTTTACTCTTCCTAAATTTGTCTTTGAACAATATTTTTCCCACAGAAAGCGTCAAATTTTGAGGAAATATCCACAATGTCCATATGTGGAGACCATAATCGATCCGTGTCTTATACGCTATTGTGCATGCTCAATCAATGTACTGCACACACAATTTATCTTAATTGATAAATATTGTAAGACAGGGTTGTACATAGACCATTCCAGGCCCTTTTAATTGCAAAAAAACACTTAGTGGTTTGACAAATTACAACTATCTGTCATCAGATGTATTTTGAATTTAAGGCTAAAATAAGTCCTTACCAGACCTTTTCATTTGAATTGCCATTGAGTTTAGTTCATCGTAACGATGTCGAAAAGCTAATTTCCCATAGTTACAACTAGGTCCTTGTGCATCATATCCTTCCTATTTCCTAACCGACTTGCTTCAAATGAATTTCTTTTATGAAAGGGTCCCATATTATTACTCATTATATTTGCAATAAATTTCTAGAGTGAAAAAAAGTTGTCAAGGACGTAATGTATAAGAGAGGTAGAAAATTTGAATTTCAAACTTAAAGGAATGATTTGTATTCAATAGTTAACAAACAGGAATACTATACCACAAGAATGCATGTAACAAATAATTTTAATTACTAGTGCCAAAAACATAAATGAACTATACATTTACAGAATCTACATTCCCACTAGGCGCTTTTTGATAAAAGGATCGACAAATTGTATACATCCATGCATATTAAAATTGAGAATGGAAATGGGGAATGTGCCAAAGAGACAACAACCCGACCATAGAAAAAAACAACAGCAGAAGGTCACCAACCAATATTACATATTTTGATAAGTTTTTCTTTTTATCAGAAATATTCAGATTTGGAATCAAATTATAATTTATTTTTCAAAATCTAAAAGTACAGTTTATTTTTGGGACAAGTGAAATAGAATTAGGTATATTTACTATTCAATTAAATCAAACGCTTGACAAGTTCTTTTTTTTTATTCTCTTTGATTTCCCCCCAAAAGTCTAAACTTTGTATTTAATAGATATATATCATATTTTCAAAACATTTTTTTTAGAATAATCCTTTGTTTTGTAATCAGTTTAATCATAAAGGAATATTTGACTACTATTTGTACATGTTGTATGGGAAATTAATTTTTTTAAACACGAACCCTCATTTTTAAGTGAGTATTTTTTGTACATTTTATATAGACTGTATATGACCTCAAATATATCAAAAACGTTTACAAGTTGAATAACCCCCCATAACATGATCCTATACACTTATGACGAAGAGTTTAAAATGACGAATAACATTCATCGAGTGCGTTTGACCCATATGATTTACGAGCAGAATAATATTCATCAAATCCCCTTAAGTCAATAAACTAATTACAGATGAGGGCATGGAATCAAATGTCTAAACCGGACAGGAACATCCGTCCGATATCGGTTTGTCCGAGTGAACTTCTTCTTCAGTTTTAAGATGATTGTGCAATCTCAGGATGCATGAACAAGAAAAGATATTGGTTTAAAATGTAAGAATTAAATATTACACAACGGATTTCTCATAATTTTTCCGTTAGCATGGTTAGTAACATGAATTACATAGTTTCATATATATATATATATCTTTTAAAGACTATTCGGCATGAAACCTCATGGTTTGAGGTCATAATGCCGCCGATGATTACTCACATCAGCAGCATTTGCACCTTAGTAAAGAGTTGTCTCTTTGGCAACCATGCCCCACATATTGATTTTTTTATATAAATCAGCATTTATATACATTTAAAATTGATGTTGCTTTATCACGAAGAAAAATAATAAAAGTTCAACAGCGGAAAGTACATAGGTAACATCATATTCACTATAATTATTGTTTTATAAAATTCAATATAATTTGCACAGATAAAAATTAAAATGTTGTTTTCCGACCCTACACAACCGTTTTAAGGAAGTATTTTATTTAAACATGTTAAAGTATTGTCTTACACAACTAGTAAACAGGTGGACGATTGTTGAATTTTATACAGCTCAGACACACTACAATATGATAATATTCCAAATCCAAATGCTAGTTTATTTAACTGCCTTTTCATTACATCATTGTAATGAAAATTGTTTCTACGAGTATTGTGAAAATACTTGTAATCAGATTCGAGATTGCTAGTAAGTAAAGTTATCTTGTCATTGTTTGATATATAATGTGGTGTCTATCGTTTATAGAATATGAATGTTGTGTCGTTGCTTATTTTATTTTGGAGTTGTGTGTTCTTTTAGCTAAATGATCTTGCGTGTGTTTTTGCTGTATTTCTTTCACAAAAATATTTTAAGATTCAATTATAAAATAGAATGTTGAATGTTAAATGCTTGGATTTGAATGTCAACATTTGAATCAAAACGAATATTGTTGCAGAAAATCAAATGTAAAGGGAATACGATACAGTAGAGATCCCTCGTTGATTTTTGTCTTAAAATTTTAATAGAAGGTCAATTTCAATGTGTACTTTTCAAATATGCAAAGAAAAAAGGACCTTCATGACTTACTTTTTGAGATAATTAGGTTCGAAATTTGCATGTTTGGAAGAAAATCCCTGATATTTCATAAATAAGGACTTTTAAAGAAAGTAACAATACTTTTGAACGAAAAGACATAAGTTAAACTTAACCGGTTTTTTTTGTAAAATGTTCCCTTGATCCATGGCATCAACAAAATTTAAGGTTGAATAAAATCATCATTTTCCGGATTTAGATTGCTATATCCGAAATAAAGAAATTGACCATATTTTTTCGTCTTTTCGGAAGAGCAGAAAAATTTGATCGTTAATTTTTTCCTGAAATTTTGGCGGAGTGTTCTTGAAACAGTACTTGATTGATTGCAAAAGAAAAAAAATGGGGTCCATGTGCTTGTTTTTTTTAAAATAAAAGCCATATACCTTAATTTTTTACGACGTCTGTCAATACAGCGCTAAATTACGTTATATTAAGTTTTAATCGCAACAACGTCTTGTAATCATTCCCGCCGTACACGAGTAAGCTATCAAGTAAATTCATGTGTTTTTCAAAGCGTTGATACTATAAATTAAGTGAGGTGATACCATAAATTGACAACAGTATAACCTTCAACAATGACAAAACCGATACCGTATCGTCAACTTTAAAAGGCACCGACGTACTTTGATTTTTTTCTTTTTACATTGAAAAGATAATCTTCTTTCAAATTTAAATTATAAGGAGTACTTCTTGTTTTATAAGAAGAGCTGTCTCGTGCAATTAAATTAATGTCATTATTGCCTCAATCGACCGAAGATGAAGGTGTAATATAACATTTCATAGGAAGTACAGTAGCCGGTATTAGAGAATAATTTTGAACGATGTCTTTATCAATAGATAAGTTACATTACCTTTAATACGGCGTATATGTATGAATATTGGCGTACTTGTTTGTCTAGAAGT
Organism: Mytilus edulis; assembly: GCA_019925275.1. Classification (NCBI taxonomy): domain Eukaryota; kingdom Metazoa; phylum Mollusca; class Bivalvia; order Mytilida; family Mytilidae; genus Mytilus; species Mytilus edulis. The sequence goes on along the minus strand of CM034361.1, from coordinate 79,089,993 downwards.
AGAGCTATATTAAAAACACTTTGTTCTTCTGTCCGATAGTCTAACTATACGTTTGTTACTTTTCTCAGAAACAACCCTCATGTACTGCATGACTTCATATTTGCTCATCAGCATGACAGCGACGGGTTTTAACGTGTGTACACTTTTTGATCTGTCTGTCTCCAATTAGTGTACATTTGCCGATACTTCAATTTTTATCTCTCAATACATAAAAGTACAATAGGGATATGCTTATACAAATAAGACGAGGTATGATTACCAATGGGGCAAATCTCAACCAGAGACCAAATGACATAGAAGTAAACGAATATAGGACACCGGACGGCCTTCACCAATGATTAAAACCCATAATGCTTAGTCAGCTACGAAAGGCCCCGACATGACAAATGCAAAACAACCCAAACGGGGTACTTACGGCCTGATTTTAGTACAAACAATGAACGAAATACAAATATGATGTACAATACCAAACGACACAATTTAATAACAAGCCCTTTAAACAGCATGTGAACGGGCGTTTTCTTGATTTGATATATTACATCCAGTTTCATATACAAAAAAAAAAAAAAAATACAACCAATTAAACAAATTAATGTGTGACAATTCTGCATCTATTGGTTATACTTTGCTTAAATTCAAACCAAAAACGACACCAATACTTTTTTGAAATATTTTTAACAGACTTTTATTGACTGTTTTCTAAATATACATACAATATTATATATTTTTAAAATATTAATTAAACTCGGCATTTTTTTATGTACATATTTCAAATCCAGAACAGGATGAGACACTCTCATTATTTATCATTTTATTTACGAGTAGGGGTGTTATACGACCTTGTCTACCTATGTGGATCTCGCACATGCAGTCGGTTTTGTTATTTTATTGATAGTCTGTTTTGGCCGTAAAATGACAATTCACCGGAAATTTTGCAGTCTGCCAAATGCTATACAAGAAAAAGAAAATAAAGACACAAACTAAACTATTTTGATTCTGATTTATTTTTCAATTCAAGATAGTATTATTGACTTCGAATTCATTATCAATAAATGAAAATAACTGTTCTCGTCATGAAAAATATTGCACAGCTGTACAACACGCCGTATTAATGACTTTTGAGTATGGATTTCAAATATTCCAACACCAGGCCCGATAGACCACCATACGCGCCAAAGATTTTGTTAAACTTTTCTCATCAATACGGGTTCATACGTTTTCTCATTTCTTTAAGTTTCATTAAAATAACATTTGGATGTCATAAATGTGCAATTAAATATTTGCCGCTGGACGTTACGCAGCTACCAATACTCATAGTTATCTATTGCAGGTCCTTTTGTTCCGAATTGTGTCTTATTTGTTAAAATGTTATTCATAGATATAGGATGATGTGGTGTGAGTGCCAATGAGACAACTCTCCATCCAAATAATAATTTATAAAAGAAAACCATTATAGATCAATGTACGGCCTTCAACACGGAGCCTTGGGTCACACCGAACAACAAGCTATAAAGGGCCCCAAAATTACTAGTGTAAAACCATTCAAACGGGGAAACCAACGGTCTTATCTATATTAAAAAAAAAACGAGAAACGAGAAACACGTATAAATTAAATAAACAAACGACAACTACTGTATATCAGATTCCTATCATATGAGATGTAACTAAAATATGACCGAAAGTACGAACTATGATTTAAATGAAAAACTACATTATGATATTTTAATATATTTTATTCGATTAAACACATTCCTATATAATGCGTAAACAAATGATATAACAAAACTAAACATGATAAATAATGTTAAAACAGTATACTTTAAAGTTATAATAAACATCTATAAGTATGAAGATAATTCATATATATCATCTAAATAAAAACCATGGACAAAGTATGGCCGTTTTTGTACTATGACCGTTTCATCTTTTCGGGGTATGGCCGTTTCATCCTATGGACGTCATGGCAGAATGACCGTTACGTCCTGCATCGTTTTTTAGCAGGTACTTTTTTTTAAATTCGCACAACCGAATTTATGACGTCAGTGAATATTCCGCGAAATATGACTTCTTTTAAAGCGACGTCGGGAAACTATAACGTTCTGATTAGAAACATCGTGAAATTACAACGTTCTGGTTACCAACTCCGCGAAAACAACACGAAAAGTTTTTAAAGGTCTAAAATCAAATTAAAAAAATAAATAATGTTGAATGATGAAAAACGAATATTAAAAAGTTAAAAAGAATATGATTAGTTTAAAAAAGAATAATGAATGTTGAAAAAAAAAGTTCGATATGAAATTCAAACAGTGGATGTTTAAATCGAATTTTTGAAATTTGAATTTTGGGTTTATGAATCGATTGATGCAAATAACAATTTGAATAAACTAAATTGATTGTTGGAAACGGACACCAGTCTAAATCATTGCGTTAGTAAACTACATCGTTCTGTAATCCTAGATTGAAAAAGTGAAATTCGAGGACAAGTAGATTCAATTATTAATCAATTTCAAAAATTAAAATACCAATATTTGATTTAGATTCAAAACAGTTCGTTATGTTATGTTTCAATCATTTAAATGGGCTGTGTCTATTTAATTGCAGGATGCTATATTTTGTAAGACTTTTTGTCATTTCTATGTTCCAGCTTTTGATAGGATCACAACTAAGTAAGTACATAGATTGCATTCATTCTTTTCTGCTTTTACTTATAATTTATCATACTTAATTCTACTTTTTACTAAAAAGTATGAAATACAATTGTTTTATCATGTGTCTTCGCTTTTATTCTCCGCTTCTTATTCATGAAAAAAATCTATCGAAAAATATCTATGATATTGCTTTATATGAAATACAGATACTGTTTGTAATGATATGTATAAATAAACAATGATATGTTTTTGGATTGATGACATAAAGACGACAAAAACACAGTTACCCGTTTATATATATTTAATTCTTGTATTGATGATATTCATTGTATTATGTCAAATAAGATTTGGAGAAGTATTGTCAATTAATTGGGACTATCAAGTACGTCATAAAATGGGGAAGCCTTATGATATACTTGCATATTTATGTAAACTCCCCTGGGTCAATGGTCCCAGCAAGCTATTGTCATCAGGTGGATTCCTTTGTGGTTATTGTCTGTCGTCTATTGTGTTTGATAGAAATCTACTCTTCTGAAACAAGAAAACCATTTTTAAACAAAATAGGCCACAATTATTATGTAGATATCAAATTCATCAACTGTGTACGATGAATTCGCCTTCCGACTAAAATTACCCTATGGCTCAATATAGAACGTGTGGGTAAAATCAATGTTTTCTTTATTATCTACAAAACTGCTATTGGAATAGGTGCTTACATGTAAGTATTAAGAACGACCAGATCTATCTAATGTCAGAGTACATCAAAACCGTTATACTACAATTAGAGGTGCTATTTTCCGTAGATAATAAATGTTACAGTTTTTAAACCAAAAAGATAGACAAAAACGTTATTGCCCTTATATGATGATTTTATACCTTGTTTCCGTCTATTATCTTGACAAATGTAAAAGATATATTGAAATTTTAAAAATCAAGATTGATCAACAGGACAAGACTTCAAACATGTCAACGTGACTAAAAAAATTGGTTAACTCTTAATAGAGTTATTACCTTCTATTGATGATTTTTAATAACAAGTGGACATGTTTGAAGATGCAGGAGAACCACACATGCTCTCTATAGTCTCTTTTTTAGGAACATGTCAAATTTGGATTGTACCATCTAGCAAAATTGGAGAGTGGATTAACATATGGTTTTAGTGCAACAATTTCAATTACAATTGAACGTCTCGTCCGTTCTTTGTTGACATATTTCTTTTTTTTGTAGTAATAAAGATTGTAACACAATGTAGACTGATGTACCCTATATTTGACATGTTTAACTATTATGTCTGTTTGTTTTGTTCACACATTGTGGCCAATATAATTGACTTTTACGCGCCTGCCATTCAAGTGAGAGGTTTAGTTAGTTTCTGTCCACCATTTTCTACATAAAAAAAAAGTGCCGATGATCAGATATCGATGATGTGAAATATCAGCAGCGAGTCACCCTATGAAGAGTTAGAGCAACGAACGAGACTAAAAAGCCTACATATTGTGTCGAGCACAATATATCAGGTTATCTGTATTTCATTATGCAGATAACTTGATTATCAATTTATCGGGCTATATTTGCATCTTTTGAAAGTGTTTTCTTTGTTTCACCAGCAAACTACACGATGACCTATCAAAGTCGGTTCAAACATTATGACGCCGTTGATATGTCTGGGTCAAAGTTATGAACGACAGGTTAATGTTTTCTGACGTCACAAAGCCTTGATATGCAATTTTATTTAAAGCTGTGCATAGTGGTATAAACAGTGTGACGAAGTAAAATTATCGTTTATTGGCGTATAAGTAGTTTTTTTACTTAATTACAATGTGATGCAATTAGACTTTTGATCAGAGTTATGGTTACACGAAGAAGATCTTATAAAGAATACACACGACTAACCAGGAGTATCTAATAACAAAATGATACATTAATCAGTACCATAACATAATATTGTGTTTAAATGTTTGATTTTATAGGTAAACTGACCTGTCCTACTGGTTGGGAGTCTCATGGATTTAAATGTTATAAAATGTCTCATCAATATTTTGACTTTTCAAATGCAACAAAATACTGCAATGATGAAAATGCCGAATTAATTATGCCAAAAACAGTTGAGGAACAGAATATTATGAAAACGCTGCTTCGACAGTAAGTTGTTATGTCATATTTACAAAATGTTTCTCTCTGTGAATTATATTACATTTATATTTTTGAAAATGAAGCCTTCCCAAAAATTCATCCGTCTAATACATTTTTGAATGCCTAATTAAAATAAGAAGATGATTGCCATTGACATTATTATCTACCAGAGACCAACGGGCAAGGATGTTAACAACTGTAAGGCACTGTAGCATGTGAACGGTCTTCAACAAGGAGAATATCCATTACGTATAGTAAGCTTTAAAAGGTACCGGCATGACAAAATGCGAAGCATCTCAAAAGAGAAATCCAACTGCTTGATTCATGCCTAAACAATGAAGAAACTTTCAAATGCAATGAAAATAAATCTATACAAATATGAAATGTAACAACGCAATTGAGAAAAAAATTGTTATAATAATGCCATCCTATTTAGTATTTATGTGATGAACAACACAAATCTAAATCAAAATAGGGAGAAATATTATGATTGTCATTGATTATCTATGTCGGTTATATTATGATTTGATCTAATTTTTCTAAATCGGTGATAAAAAGAAATACTGGCAGGCAAAGCATTGTCCATTGACGGATAGTTGTTTCATTGCCAATCATACCATATATTCTTATTTTATAAAGCAAATATTTGAAATGTTGGCGATGAAAATGTTTGAGAAAAAAAACTGTTCATTTGCCTTCCCCTTGTTTTGATGCCTATGCATGAAGTATTTAACATATACTATTAGAGGGTGTCTTACATTAATGCATAAAATTGAGACAATTAAAAGGGTAAACAGTACTAATAAATGGGATGGAATTTGGATTGGACTTAACGTTAATGAATCTAAAGGAACATGGATTTGGAATGATGGCACACAACTAGATTCTGCAAATGTGGCCTGGAATCCAGGTAAGTATGTTAGATAACTAAAATACAATTAAAAGAGTTGACATTTCACTAAAACAATTGAACTTACTAATCTCATCAATATTGCTACCGATAAGAGGTTTTCCAAGAAAAGTCTCAAATAAAGTAAATACGTTAATCAAGTAAACGTTAATAACTTTTTTAGCCTAACGAAAACAGCAACATTCATATGTATCGGATCATCTAGATAAATATAAAATATATAGAAACTGTTATCACAGAGATATGTCTCGCCTTTAAGTAATTTTGATAATGCAAATGTTGAAATTAAAATAGCAATACGTTAACATGTAAGTTATGCAAATATTCAAAGTCTATGAACCCTGGCTGAAGATACATGGCTTAACAATCTCCATGGAAATGAGATGAGCCAATGCTAATACAACTGCATACCAAATACCATTGACTTATAATAAGCCGTTCCCTTTTAACAAACTTAAACACAAACATTAACTTGTAAACTATGTAAAAGTTTCAAAGTCAATGAACCATGATTAGGGGGTAGAGCTATATAATCTCCATGGAAACGATACTTGCAAATGCCAATAAAGTTGCATACCAAATATCATTGACTTAATATTACGACTGTCATACAAGTGAGAGGTATAGCGCTATAAAACCAGGTTCAATCCACCATTTTTTACATTTGAAAATACCTGTACCAAGTCAGGAATATGTCAGAAACAGTTGTTGTCCATTCGTTTGATGTGTTTTATCATTTGATTTTGCCATTTGATTATGGACTTTCCGGTTTGAATTTTCCTCGGAGTTCAGTATTTTTGTGATTTTACTTTTTATCAGTTCATCTTTAACTGATCTAATCACAAACTAATACATATAAACTAAGCAAAAGTTTCAAAGTCAAGAGACCATGCCTGAGGGGGCGGGGCCAAATATTGCACAAATCACTTGATTTTTCTGTGTTTTGTTTTGTTATTTTAAATTTCTAATGCGTTTGAAATTTGATATGTTATAGTCTGGGCTATTCTTGCATTTCGTTCTATTTCAAACTTTGTCACTTTTGTATTCGGAGTGTTAGAGACTTGAAAAATTGATGTCCTTAAATTAGGAAATTTCTAAGGTTGGACAACACACATTTCTCAATTCGCTACTATATAATGCCGTGGCATCGATATGACTAATCATCACATGTAACGGATACCACTTGAGGTCAATCTCATGTCTGGTCGTGTTCGTACTGCTTATTTTGTTCTACATTGCCTTTTCTTATAAAATGAGAATGTTTTATTAAATAATATTGAACTTAAAATAGGTGTTACTTTTTTATAAAATATAAAAACGTATTCTTTTACAAGCAATCTTTACGAATGTTATTCACCAGCACGGCATATTTGTTTTTGTATCTGAGACTATTACTTAGAATTGCATAGCTCTTCAATTTATTTTCTGACACACTAAGCATGAACAAACAAACCTCCATAAAATCATGGCAAATAGTTTGTCATGCAGTCCATAATAAATGAACAAGTATATAGTCGCTTGTATACAGTGGTTTAAAAGTTGTAAATTTTGCTCTTATATGTATAGCTAAGGTAGTAGAAGATCCCGACCAAGTATTTCATGAAACGTGAAACTTTGATGTGTATATATAGAAAAGCATGTAAATTAGAACTATGCTTGTTCAGTATATGCTGGAAACTTGGCGCGCTTTTATATATTTTGTATGAATGTGAACATGCGATGCCGATGTCATGGCATTTGTCAACTGGTTATTTCATCTTCCCATTGGAAATATCCATACATTAGGTATTTCTATTCATAGTGGAATGGACTCCATTTTGCGATTATATTAGTTTTCTGTGCGGTGCCTATTAGACTGATGTATGCCATTTCATATTTTTATACCCCCACAAACAAATATTTAGTGGCATATATGAATCACGCTTTCCGTTTGTCCGTTTGTCTCTCTGTCTGTCATTGTTTCTTATAATCGCAACTCCTCTCAAACGGATCGACTAATATTATTGAAACTTTCCACTATTGTTGATATACATAAAAGAATGTCATTCCAGTCGTACATGTTAAAAGGGGAATTATGAAAAACTGCAGGGCGGATTGATATCCTTTTGGGAGCTCACTCAAGGTTTTAGTTTCTTTTAGCCATGCTGTTGTCTACCTTCCTTTGACTTTTTATTTTTTTTATTTCAGCGTTGATATTTTGATTTTTCTTATGAAACAGTCATATCAATTCGATAGACAATGTGGGCAAGTTGAAAACTTAACTTTATTTAGAATGGGGTCATTTCTTTTTCCTTGTTGTGAAGATTCTGTTTCTGTGTAGCATCATTCATGTAACTAGCTTCTGCACATGGAATATTAGCTCTTATTATATACCATATTTAAGACCTTACGCAGATCGAAGTTGATAGAATATTCAATAGTAAAGGACTCTTCCAGATGCTATAATGCTTTGGTTTTCGATAATCTTTTACAGAGATGGCAACGGATATGGTTCACATATCAAAATCAAAATCACAATCCCAACCTTTTTTTGTCGATTGTGTTGTGACATCACGAAAAGCGACATTTCGCATGACGGGTGATGAATGCATGACAGGAGTTGCCAACCCTGTCGACGTACCCAAATTTGTTCTTTTCGAATGTTAATGCGATTCCGTCAGGTTTTGTTTATATCTTTGATTTGTATCTTCCTGATGATAATATGAGATTTGAACACCGGTAAACTACTATTGCGACAGTTTATTATTTATCAGCCAATTTAGCTTGGCATGAACTTCACAACGATGCATCTTGTCCAGTTGAAACTTGATTATCTCTTCAGAGAACCTTGTAATTATGAGCGCACACTCGGTATTGTTAAAGGGGTTTGTGCTGTTCTATTGGTTTTTTTTCTCAAATTTTTTTTGTGTAATGATAGACAATTCTCTTTATTACCAATGTAATGCGGGGTTCACACATTGCCGATTATTACTCCCGTTTGAGATCAGACAGCGATACGACACGAAAAGTGAAAAAGTCGGATTAGTATCCTCAATTATCTGGAATGTCCTATTATTGTCTGAACGCAGTCGTTTTAGTTCGTAACAGATTCCTACTGGTCGGGAATGGTCCGAATAGTTCGGCAAAGCACCCCGACAGTTAGGTGCGTCCCGTAACATTCGGGGAAACTCAGCCGATTTTTTCTAGTCGGATTACAATCGTGCCTATGTCGTGACAGATTCTGCTGTATCGGATCGAATTCCTAACAATGTTCTGTGTATTCGGGACGGTGTCCTATGGAACGGGAATGATCTGGAGAAGTCCCGACAATAACAGAATACAATACGACTGAGACCAGACAAAGCCGTTTGCAATGCGATAGAGCGGACCGTGATAGGATTACGTTCCGACAGTACCCGATCATCCCGATTATGCCGACAGTTTTCGAACGGATAACTTCCGTCAGCGTCGGTTCACTGTCTTGTCACTATCTGATCTCTGTCGGATTACATTCGGTAGAATCGGGACGCAGTCGTGACAGACTCGGTCGAATTTTACCTGGCGAAAGATACAAATCGAATTTCCATCCACGATTCACACGATCTTGATCAGACTTTTGACAAATTTTAATCGGGAATGGTCCTGTCAAGGACGGCAGTAAAAATCGTGAATGTGTGACCCCAGCTTAAATTCTTTCTTCTTATTTTACATGAAAAAACAAGTATCTACAAAAACGGTAATATGATCAAAACTATTGGATAATCCCCTTTGAGGAGTTCTTGTCCTTAAGTGACGATTTGTTCTTATATTTGTGTTTCGGCCAATTTTCGCCAACATTTAATACATGTGTAGGAACTTTGAACAAACCAAAATTATCAGCAATATAAGATATTCAACAACTTTCTAATATGACCGAAATCAGTGGTTGACTGTTTAATAAGTTATTGCCCTCAAATTACGATTTTTCACTAATTTTTGTGTTTTTGCCAATCATCTCGAAAACTATAAAGTATATTAGATAAGTTCACACTGATAAAATAATCATCAATACAAGATCTACGCAAATGCCACTGAATAAGATCAACAAATAGGAAAACATAACTGATTTCAATAAAGGTAAACATAAATATCAAAATCTTTTAATGCGAAAGATATATTTTAAGATACGGCCACTCAAACAAGATTTAGTGTATAAGTTGGTAGCCTCAATGATACCAGACCACTACGAAAATTGTTGTTTATGTCATGGGAAACCTGTAACGAAATACAGACTATTTTACTGTTACATATAGAGTTAAATTTATACGGTATTAACATTGCAAGAGTGTTATTTTTGTAGAAGAACCACACGAAACAAATCAAGAATATTGTGTAGTTAGTCCGAAGGAAACTGAAAAATGGCACGATGTTCAGTGTCATATGAATAACTCTTACAGTGCAGCTTGTCAGATAAAAGGTATTTTCACTTTACAACAACACAAAAATCAACTTTATATTGTTATGCCATATGAATAAAATTAATCGTGTTACAAAAACTCACCAGTGACACTCAAATCAAAACAGGTTGATAAGTCATTTATAAACAAATTCTTTAAAAAACAATTGATCTATAAATACTTATTGAATACAAGTTATAATCAATGAAACTAAGACGAACTATGTGATGATAAACAGGCGAGCCATTTTTATTGCCAATCATTAAACAAAGATTTTGGCATGTGTTCAGATACAAAGTCTTCCCCATAATTTTCCAAATTGTTTAGTTTGTTTTAATTTAAATAAAAAATCACAAATTGTAGTATAAAAATATATGAGCAGAATTTTAAGTTCAGTAAATGAACGACTGCAACAATTTTTGTAACATACATTGCTTGGTTTGAATGTATTTTGTTTGCTAATTGATATTCAAATCTCACTTAAATTACCAGAATATGCACATTTAATCATGTTAAATCTTTGCAATAGGACATACGTAAAACGATTTAAATGTGTCATAATAGTTATCAAAGGTACCAGGATTATAATTTAGTACGCTAGACGCACGTTTCGTCTACATAAGACTCATCAGTGACGCTCATATCAAAATATTTATAAAGCCAAACAAGTACAAAGTTGAAGAGCATTGAGGATCCAAAATTCCAAAAAGTTGTGCCAAATACAGCTAAGGTAATCTTAGTTTTTCGAAAAATTCAAAGTTTTGTAAAAAATTATTAATAAAAATGACCACATTATTAATATTCATGTCAACACCGAAGCGTTGACTACTGGGCTGGTGATACCCTCGGGGACGAAACGTCCACCAGCAGTGGCATCGACCCAGTGGTGTGAATAGTTATCAAAGGTACCAGGATTATAATTGAGTACGCCAGACTCGCGTTTCGTCTACATAAGACTCATCAGTAACTACTTAAAATCAATTTTATTTTTAGTAGATATATGGACTATTAAAATCAATTTTAGGATAAATGTATCATTAATTATATGAGTAAATAATCCATAATTTGCTTCCGAAACAAAAATAATATATCCCATTTCTCAAATGAATTAAAATAAGACTTTATAAACTTCGTGCTTCCGATGTGCTTTTCTTGATTTACTTTCACCAAACATTTGAAAGCCAGGGATGTTTAAATACGTAAAACGATAAGATATTTTTGACCAAAAAAGACCTAAAAAGAATATCCAAATTCATCTAAGGTCAAATTTGTCCGAGGGAGTTAGAACCTCGGTTTCATTATAGATTTTAAAGTTTCAACGTCAATTATGTTCTAAGGTGATTCCTAAAAAATTGAAATATTGAAATTATTGAAAATACATCTCGTTTGAAACCCCAATACAAGACATACAAAACAAATTATTAAGAAATTTAAAAGTTTTGAAAAAAAAAACCACTGATCACTCTGCCAAGGCATAGGGTCTGCATAACACTACAGGGAGAAATGATTTAAAAAAATGAAAAAAATAAAAACAAAATATATCAAATACAGTGCTCGCACTGCAAGTGTGTAAAAACATATACAACATAAAAGTATGTGCATAATAACAATAATTCTGCACGTTTTGCTATCGCTTTAAAATTAAATATTAGTAAACAAATTATTGCACCTTCAATAAAAATGGTCATTCAAAAAATAAATATTGATTGAATGTTGCTTGCTTTATGTCAAATCGAATCAGTTAAGGTTTTTCGATTAAATTATTTCACGTTTAGACATAAAATGGTCCCAATTATTTTTGAAATAGTTTTGTTTGTTTAATTAAAATGAGACATCCCAACTATAAGAATATATGAGTAGAATTGGAGTAGTTATGTAAATGACCGACTGCAACAACTTTTGTTTGGTCTGAATCTATGCTGTTTGCTAATTTGTATTAAAATCTCACTTCATATACCCAAATATGTCAATGTTCTATGCATTTTAATCAGGTTTTTAATCCTTGCAATAGAATATACGTAAAATGATTTAAATGTGTCATCAAATACTCAAAATCAATTTCATTTTCAGTAAATGTATAAATAATTAAGATCAATTTTATGACCACAACAATAATTATATGAGTTACACATCCATAATTTGCTTCCGAAACAAAAATGATATATCCCGTTTCTTAAATGAATTTAAAAAACACTGTATAAATTTCTTGCGTCCGAAGCACTTTTCTGGATTTGCCTTCACCAAAACATAGATATTTTTGACCAAAAAAGACGTAAAAAGAATATCCAAATTGATCTAAGGTAAACATTGTCCAAGAGAGATGGAACCTCTGTTTCATTATAGTTTTTTAAAGTTATCAACGTCAATCATGTTCTAAGGTGATGCGATAAAATTGACATATTGAAATTATTGATAATACATCTCGTTTGAAACCCCAATAAAACACATACAAAAGAATAGTTAGAAATTTAAAACTTTTGAAAAAAACCCCAACACATATCACTCTGCTAAGGCATTGGGTCTGCATAACACTACAGGGAAAAACTATTTCAAACCAAATAAATATAAAAACAAACTATATTAAAAACAATGTTCGCACTGCCAGTGTTTTAAAAGATATATACAACATAAAAATTTGTGCAAGATAAGAAAAATACTGCTCGTTTTTCTATTGCTTTAAAATTGAATATTAGTAATTAAATTATTGCAGCTTCAATAGTCATTTGAAATTTAAATGTTGATTGAATGTTCCTTGCTTTACGTCAAATCGCAGTTATTACAAGCCATTCAGGAATACGTATACATTGAATTACAATTATAACATTAGATAGGCTCCTTACGGTAGGTTTATCAGGATAAATGGCAGGACATTTAACCTTCCACGTGACAAAGAGGGTATATTAATATGATGAGTAGAAACAAAGGTTTTGCCTCGTAAAACCTAGCCATCCATGGACCCTGTGCAAGCGTTCTTTAAGAAAGCATGACATTACTATACATAATGCATGATGTTTAACATTGCCATTCCGACCGGACTGTGACGTGGTTGCGTATTTATTCGACCCACATAGCAAAACGGACGTCCCATTTCAGCATAGGTTTTATTGCTAGACGGGAGAAAATCCGGGACGACAATATTTCTGTACCCACTGGTTTCATTTGATAAATGGTAATGACAATACATACTCCAAATTGAGGCAACAGTTATAGCCAGAACCAGATGCTGCAAATCAGTATTTTTGAATTGCATGAGAAACCAAAATTTTGGTTATCATTGTCCATGGTCTTAAATAGCTTGATCGAAAGGTTGTTTGTATTCATTTTGGCATCAATAACGACCCTCAGACTTCCGCCTGTGGTGTTATAAATCAGAGTTTATCAGCAAGCTGTAAAGATCTGTCTAAATTCGATTATATTAAAATTTCAATTAATACCTACCCTTACTTTGATGATATTTTGGCTTTAATTAATGATGTCAATCAAGCATTCTCATATCATACTAATACGACAGTTGTTATCCATATGCATTCGTTTGATGTGTGTGAGCTTTTGATTTTGCCATTTGATTAGGGACTTTCCGTTTTGAATTTTTCTCGGAGTTCGGTATTTTTGTTATTTTACTTTTTTCCAAGGAGACTTTAAAAACATGTCATTTTAACAGCAATAATTTTCCTTTTCTAGATTTGGAAAATTTCGGTTTCACACGGGAAAATCAATACAAAATTTACAACAATAGAGACGAATTTTGATTCGCTTTTGTTAATTTTCCTTGTTTCGGGCGGTGATGGTCCTTTAGTCTGTTCTTCCGGTGTATATTTTATCAATCGTTCGCATTACTCGTATCTAAAGTGAGGTTCTAGATTTCAATGAACGTTATCAATATGCACCTGATAAATTATTATTCAAGAATTTCGTTACCATAAATTAATTAAAACCTTTTCTTAATTATTTTTAATCACCTGCGGAATTCTTTTAAAACGGGATATCACTTTTGCTTTTGCTTTTGTTTTGATGAATTATTACGTAATTTAATTTGAATCGCTATACATTGATGATACTTCGTGGTCGTGCATCCTATCGATATAATGTATTAATATTTTGACATTGCACAAGGTTGTGCTTTCCTCAGACTGTTTATAACTTCTTGATACTTAATTCGTTTGAAGTGTACTGATTGCTAACTTAGCCCGGAAGAGGATAATTTACTTATTAGTGGTTATTGGCTTTCAACTAGCTTTCATACTGCGATTACTCTTAGATCGGTACTTTGAGCTTTTGTTTCTATGTTAGTTGTTTTGTGTCTATATTAAGAGTTAATTCATTTCCGACTTTTTTACTGTTTGTTCTGATGATGTACAGTTACAACACTGTCCCAGGTTAGGATGGATTGAGCGCTCACGAACATATTAAACCTCGTCACATTTTAAAATTGCCAGTCCCCGGTCAGGAGCTTGTAATTCAGCAGTTGTCGTTGGTTTCTGTGTGTTTCATTTATTGTTTTGTCGTCAATCAGGCAAGGGTTTTCGATTAAATTGATTCACATGTTGTCATATCTGGCTTTTTAAGCTGACTATATGATAGTTTTACTCATTGTTGAAGGCCATACGATGACCTATAGAAGCCGTAATTTACTTCATTTGGACTCGATAGATATGTTTTTTTATTGACAATCATACCATATCTACTTATTTTTTTTTATTAAATATATCGATTTTTGCAACAAGTAAGGATTGATTTTTTTTAATTTTTTTTGTAATGCATAATAAATAAGATAATATCAAATACCACTGAATTGGCAACACTATAAAGAACTGCAACATTTATTGGTTGACATGTTTCGCCGATCAGGGCAAGTTATACAAGGTATACTGAAATTAGAATTACTTATGGAGAACGCTTCCAAAATGACATTAAGGAGGCGTTGGTTCAGCAGGTTTTTATATTTAAAGCCATTTTAGCCATTTAAAGCCAAGGAAATTCGCTTCCACATCTTATAGTTTTGAACGTTTAAATTATGTTGTCAATATCTGCAAAAATATTACTTTTATTTCTGGTTAAAAAAATTGTACCGTAGATATCGTATTAACATGATTTAAGTGTATCATAAGTTTATATTCTTTCACAGATATGATAGTCAACGAGGGTGAAAGCGTTAATCTTACCTTCCGCGTCAGTAACCTACAGACTAAATGGACCAGATCTGTAAATGATACAAGTGTAATAGTGTCTGAATATGAAAATGGTTTGACGTTGCCAAGTCTAGTATTAGATGCTGTTAAATGGTCTGATCAAGGAAGTTACGAATGTAGTTTTACCAATACCGAAGGATTACTTGAAACCACACTTACAAGACTACTCGTAATTACATGTATGTTATATTGATTTCATTGTTTTAAAATACACTTTTAAACTAACCATGCTATCGACTTTAAAGTAACCTCCAAGATATAATTCTCGGAATAGCAGGATAACTGAAACATGCATATTGTATATTAATCAACCACCACAATACTGTACGTTCACCAGATGTACAAACTAAGTAATGTTGGTTGGTTTTGCGGAAATCTCAAGTATAAAATAACATTTACTACTGTTAAGGAAGAGAATAATTTTAAATTTATCAATGGAAATTTAAAAAAACGCATTTTATAAATCACTGGTAAAGCACTGACTGGGATCCGGTCCACCAGCAGGTGGTATCTACTCAGCGCTAAAAAAATTGATGATGACAATTTATATAACAACCAACTCATGCAATATTCCTGGGCTAGTGTTTCCTATTATCATTTCCTAGACAGAGGGTTGCTACTTACAAGGAAGCTATTGAACCAAGGGTTATAATGGTAAAGTACAAGTCATCTATTCGAAAAATTTATTGGACGCCATAATGATTTAGCTGATCGTTATGACTTAATTTGATACATATTACCACGGATACATATATGTTCCACTTGTAGCCACAACCCCTTCCACATATCATGATTGTGACATCACCGAAATGAGACTTATCATCGAATGTGTACTTATCATGAGAAAAAACGAGACGGGTGCCATTTTGGGTGCAGGATCTGATTACTTTTTTATAGAGGTATTGAGATCATCCCAGCTTTTTGGAGGGATTCCTGGTCTTTAATTTTCTTTGTGGTATTTTGTAGACTTTTTAATCGTATAGTCATTTTAAGTCACCTGGCCCGAAGGACCAATTGAGCTATTCACCATCACTTGGTGTTCGTTGTCTTTCGTTGTCCGTCGTCCGTAAGTTTTTACAAAGATCACCTCCTGTGACACTCCTGGACCACAAAAAAAACCAAACATGGCCACAATCATAAATAGGGTATATACATGTAGTTTATAAAATGTGTCTGATGACCCTGTCTGCCGATAAACATGACCGATATGGCTAAAAATAAAACACAAGGGGTACAATGCAAATTTTGTTTATTATCTTAAAAACCACTATAGATAGAGAAAATCTGACGGATGCAAAATTGTTTAAAATTATGCGATCTACCTAATAACTTTTAGGACATCAAAACTGTAAGACAACCCTTATAGAATGTATTGCCATTAAACGACAACATTAACCAATGTTTTCATTTTTACATATTGTCTTGAAAATTATAATAGAGAGATATATACTTTTATAGCAAATATGAAAGACAAGATTTACAAATGATTCCGGGGGTGAAAATCGTCAGACAACTCTTTATTGGAGTTGTTTGTCCTTTAATGACGATTTTTATTTTTTTTTTTTTTTTGTGTTTTTGCCTATTATCTGAAAAAACTATGATATGTAGATAGAAACTTATATAAGCAAAAATGACCAGCCAGACAAGATCTACAATAAAGATCTACAAATAAGTTTACTTTTCGTAACTCTCAGAGTTATTGTTCTTTTATTGAGATCTTTACTCATGTTTAGTGTTCTGCCGATTGTCTTGAAAACTATTCTAGATAGATAGCCATTTTATAAAGCAAAAAGGTTTTTTTGTCATGAATCCTTTACTATTCCACGATATTGGAGAGTGCACATTGTGGAAAATGTGCATAGACCTAGGTGGGCGACACAGCCTCAAGCTCTTTCAGTTCTACTTGTAACACCCATAGTGTCACTACTGTTTAAATCTGTTGATGAATCCTAAATAGCATACTACGATACGGATTAACAAATTAATCTTAACCAACACGACCACGTTAACAACATGTTAAACCATTGGTAAAGTTATTTGATTAATACACATTTATATATCGGGTGATATATATATTAATCATATCATTATGTAATATTGAAATGATAAAGTTTTGTTTAGATAAAATGAACCCTGAAATACTTGCCCGACTTCATATCGTACTTCGTACCATTACAGGTAGTTAGAATGAATAAACATTATCTTAGGAGAATTAATCTTACGTTTATTGATTTGAAAACTTAACTAGTTCTATACGAAAGAATCAAATTATTTGTATATAATACATTGCAGTTCCTTCTTAAAATAAGAACTTGCAGTTCGACAGTCACATAGTAGTGTCATCGGTCAACTAAACATACTAAACACGCATACTACATTTACAGTTTGAATAAATGCGCATAATGCATTACATACTAGTATCTTCATTGAATTGGAATTTAAAAAGCTTTCAAAATATGCTTTTTATAGTACAATTGTTTGCCGATCATTTTTTGTCATTTGTGATGAAAGGCGGCAAATACTCCCAAACAACCATAATAATCGGGCCCCGTTTGTTATTAGTTTTTGTTAGTCCCATATATTAATACAACTTTATTAATTTGATAATCGTTTTGTCTCTTCTAGCAACGGAAATGTGTCCTTGTCGATGTGATTATAGAAGAAAACTGGAATATTGGGAGTCGAAAATACCGCGAAATCAAACAATTGAGGAATTGAAAAAGGAGTTAGAGCCAGTCATCCGACAGATTCAAGATCAATTAAAAGTAAACAAAACTAAGCTTTCGTCAACTATTCGCAAACTAACATCGGCTAAAGACGAGCGGAAGTCTTCTCATACAGTCGGTTTTGTTGGTGCGTTATTCATCTCTGCCATTTTTGGGACTGTCTTTTTCATGGACCTAGTAATGTTTTGACAGCACATAGACAACATAAGGAAAATATGTGGTTATAAGATGACAATAACAACTAATCAGGAAAAGGAATCATGCACAATGTAACATTTCAAGACAATAATAGAGGAATCGATAGCTCTAAGAGCTTTGTTCAAATTATTTTGAAAGGCTGTTCAATCTTGTTCATAAGGTGTTGTTAAATCATATAATGTTTTTCTCGCCACTGTTAGGCTTTTTGAAAGATGGGTAAAATGGGTTATTCGGAGGTAAGTCTTATTTAGCGTGATAAAAAAATAATGTCATATTTTTTTATATTTAAAAAAAAACCATATGTTAAGCTAGTTGAAGATCAACAATATTTGTATATCCTCTTTTCGTTTGGTAGTTCAACCGAGGGATTCTAGATTCTAATTTTATATGACAATTTCTTTAGTAAAGCTACGTTTTTGAATTAAAAAAAAAACTCTCTATATATAGAATTACATGTATACTTCAAAAGGGAATTTCATATCTAATGTGTAGCTCCAATCTTCATATCATTCGAGACACATATTGCTGTTAAGTGATTGGTATAAATTGTAGTCTACTGCATCTTGGTGTCCGTGTTTACAAGCACCTTCAAGTAATTATCAGTAATGTAACTCCGTCATCTTTTCGATGATTCACATTGGCTCCATGACTCAACTGAAGTTCTATCACACGAAGTTTGCTATTTCTTGTGGCATAAAATAACGGCGTTTAACTCCTCCGCCGCATGCATTTATATTTGCCCAATTATCTATCAGTAGTCTAGCTTTATCTACGTGGTCTTTTCGCCGTGCATTATGTTAAGCAGTTATATTATCGTTTTATTTTTAGCATTTATATATCAGTCGTGTTGAATTAATAATTTGAACTTATTTAATTACCTTTCGACGCTCACAACAAATATGTAAAGGAGTAGGCCCTAAAATGGGCCTTTTTATTTCTAGCTATAATTTCAAATTACCAATGTGGTAGAGTGGTTTTCTGCCATTTATACTGGATGCATTGATTATACTATATGTACTAATTCTAAATATCTCTTGCAAATGATTTATTGTAGAAGGTGATTTGTTTGCAATCTACTTGTGATTAGGTCTTATTTTATTGGTCATCGGAGTTTCTGGTATTTATACAGAGGGAATTTAATTAAATGGCTGATCAATTTTGGTCTTTGTTTATAAAAGTTTAAATAGTTTAATCATTTAGTATCTAGTCTTCGTAGCTACTTTTCATACCAGGATTGAATCATTCAGTTATATTGGATACAGTTATATTCAGTCAGGAACCACAAATATAGTATATTTTGGTAAGTTACATTTATTTTTATTGAGAGCTTTGTTTTGACAGATGTATGAAGTATGAATCCTGATTATGATATTTCAATAACATGCAAGGTAAAAGTAAGTATCCCCAATGTCCAAGTGAGTGTGAGATTTTAGTTTGAGAGATGATTATATGATTTGATTGTTTTGATAGCTTTTGTGTATTTGCTGTACGGGTGAGTTTGATTAATCCTAACAAGGAGCTTGACCTATGTTATGTTATGGTATTATCAATCATGACGTAGCATATAAATTTGTACGACTTTACCCCCAGCAGAACTATAGAAAAACAATACATTAACGGGTGTTACACGGACACGTTTTAGATGATACACGGACACTTTTTATGAATAGAATCACTCGTGCATGATCAGAGAGATCATGTGCACTTTAAATTTCAATTAGATTTGAACTTTTTGTTTCACCGACATATTTCCTGTCTTTTTTTATTAAAATATTTACGTTAACGTTAGCATCAATAACTATATTTCAAACAATTCCAGTATATAACTATTCATATCAGTACGCTAAGGGATTGACCATTTAACTTAAAAAAAGGGGGGTATGTCTTTTTTCTAAAAAATATTTTGATACCCAATTTTATGAGAAAAAATATATTGTGGTCAAGCAGATGACAAAATAATGTTCTGATTCCTAATTTTCCGTATACCGTATATAATCGTCTAATTTCGAAATAAATGAAAATAGTTGGGTGATAGCATTGAACAAATAAATAATGTTCTTACTCAGAAAAGAAGATACCCCCTTTTGAAGCTAAATAGTCGGTCCGTAAGTGGTTTTTTTTTTCCTTCAACATATGGACATGAATAATTTCTGGACAACGCTGAAAGTAGAGAAAATTTAATGGTGGTACCAACGTTTATATTTCAATAAAAAAGACAGGAAATATATATAAAAAATCAAATCTAATCAAAAGATAAAATCCCTATCAACTCACCAATGCATGATTGATCCTATAAATAAAAAGTGTCCATGTAATACATGTTCAAATATGCAGCAAATCGTGAAGAAAAATCATTCAAAAGTCTCAAATGTAAACAACATTCATCTTTTCCTTAAAATGGTTCTTTTTTTATAAAGTTACTTAATCTTGAATTTGTTTTCGAAAAAAACAATTCTCGGCTTAACGGAAGTGAAAAAAAATGTGTTTAAACTGTAACTTACATTAACTGGTATATGACCATTGAAGTTTCTAATATGTTTAGTTTTGTTACCTCTTCTAAATGCAAAATGTACTACTTCCTTCCTGAAACGTCGTACAAGTCAGATACAAAACAAAGGTAACAAAAAATAGGCCGGAAACAACCTGTCGTATAGTTTGTCTGCACTTGAAGTCAGGTCAAGGTTCTCGGCTAGTGCATCGGAACTTGACCTGACTACTCGTGCAGAAAACTATCCGGCAACGATTGTTACCGGCCTGTTTCTTTGTTTACCTTTGTATTGTATCTAATACTTACCTGTCTAACTTGACTGTGACATATATTTCATTGTCACTTTGGAAATATAACACTGGGATTATCTTCCCTGATTATGAACATTCAAGCTAGATTAACAGGAAGTTGAATATTTATATTTCTATTGATGATAAAAGATGATTCATTTATATTATATTAAAAGAAATTATATACGAATCTCAAATTATCTGTAATGATAATTTGCATATAGTTATTGTTTATTGTTTGTAAATTTACATTTTGATATTTTCCAACCGTATACCGTTTGTATAGAATTTAAGATGTTTGTATGTATTCAGTCGGATCGATTATTGAGAACCATTTGTTGTTGTTGAAAACTGTTATGTAGTAGTTTACACCTATGTAGACGTATATTTTGCTTGTCCTGTTTTGACTCGTTTTGAAGTTATATTTTCTATTGGATTTGGATTTTACCAGCCGCAAATAGTTAAAAACACTTTCCAAACAGTTATGTAAGTTTAATTACTGACATTTTTGCAAAAATAATGCTTTTATATGATGTTTTGTGAACTTTACTTCTTCATGTGAAAATATTGAGGCACGCAGAAGGGACATTATAATGGAGAAATTACCAAAACCATTAGTTGCACTCATTAACAGTATTGTAGATGAATATGAACAATTTACTTGGAATTCGAATTACCTAGGTGATAAAATGCGAATTTCGTTGATTTGGACCAGAGGTGAATTGGTGAATGTAAACAAAAGTGTAAAGCATAAGTCGAGATCCAACAAAGACAGGGACACTAAACGATTAAAAACGTGGCAAGATAAAATAATAGAGAATACACAAAACGACGACGATCTAGACACTAGTGACATAGAAAGCGATAGTTCGGAGGAAGTTATGAGTGAATCGTGTGATGAAAATCAGCAAATTGACAAGGAACTCCCACTAGTAGCCCCCGAGAAGGTACACATTAAACCTGTAACGAAAATTACTCAGCCGGTACAAGTATCTAAAAACAGGTCTATTAATAACAGCATCGCCACCTGAAAAAAGAGTGTGTCGTAGTTCGATATGTGGAACGAGTGCGGAAATTAAAAAACAAAGTGTACACACAAATGTAAAGGAATTTCAACGCGTAGAAATAAATGAAGAAATAAAAACAGTCGCAGCAAAATCAATAATTACAGGGAATAGTCCGTGTAATGATAGCCACTATCAGAAAATAGTGTATTACAAACGACCAGAAGGTGTTTGTGTATTAGGAAAAGTTAAAAAGAGAGAGACAATAGATTTGCATTACAGCAAAACAGATAATAAGACATGTGAATCTTGATACAAACAAAGCGGAGTATGAAGATATGATGTATAATGTAAATAGATTTAGAGATGTGAGAAAAACGGACGATGAAGATATTAATTGTTATGTTTTTCATGTTCCGAAATTAGAAAGATACGCGGAAGTTCACAAACTTTGTCCGTGGTGTTTTGTGGAATGAACACTTATTGGAAAAAAAACCAAGATCCGTTTCATGCGTGAATTAACTCTTTAATTATAATGTTTATTATGTATCAAAATTTAGGTTTGGACACCAACCTAATTTTGTTAGGACTTAAGATATTAATTAAATATAACATTTGCGTATGCTTACATTTTGTGTTTTTTTTTCTTGTAATAGTTCAAATGCTATTTTATTGTTTTATGTTTAAAAATGAAAATATAAAAAAGGAAAGTATGTATATCAATACAATTAGTTTATTATAGGACAGATTGATAAGTTAGCTTAAATGTTCCGATATTAGAAAGACACGTGGTATATAGCAATATTTGTCCGTGTTGGTTTGTTTTGAATGAACAATTATAAAAAAGAGAAAGAAACAAGATCCTTGTCATGCGTGAATTAATTATTAAATTATAGCTTTATTATATATCAAAATTCGGGTTTGGAAACCAACCGCTTTTTGTTAGGACTTAAAACATTAGTTGAATGGCAATGTGCGTATGTTTACATTTCGTGTTTTTTTTTTGTTTTTTTTTCTTTCTTGTACTAGTTCAAATGTGGTTTTATTGTTTTTTATATAAAAATGTAAAAGTTTATAAAAAAAAGTTACATAGATGTAATTAGTTTAGTATATGACAATTTAATGATTCAGAGTAAATGAGCCATTCGATTTTTTTCTTTTCAGAGAAAAATGACAATAATTGATAAAAACGATTTATATATGTGGTATTGTAATCTGTGATATGTATATAGATGTGTGATTATAATAAAGATAAAAAAAATGTAGTAGGTTTTTGAGAAACACTTTTTAAAGAATAATATTCTGGTACAAGAAACCGAAGGTGTCATAACATTTAATTTCTAATTATTGTGCTGATTATATATGTGATTATACTTAAAAGCATTGTCTTGTGATATTTTTGTGTAATATGTAATATATCTGTTGTATATATATGTTGAAGAATTGAATAAAGATAAAAAAAATGTAGTATAAAGGTTAAAATATAGGATGTTTTAACAATAAAGGAACACGTGATCATGAACTTGAATGGTATTAAAAAGGAAATGACTAGTACTTTAATATACTGAATTGTATTGTTTATTTGATTATTTTTACCACTGTTTATTTGTTATTTCAGGGTTAGTGTATGTAATAGTAAGATGAATGCATGTGATGTACAATTGATGAATAAAGAACCCTATGAATCAGATGACTTATTTGTATTTGGTGAAGCAGAAAATTAGACTTTTACACTAATAGGATTAATTGACCAATATCACAATAAATCATAGCTAATACTATGAATAGATAGAAGAGGGACGAAAGATACCAAAGGGACAGTCAAACTCATAAATCCAAAACAAACTGACAACGCCATGGCTAAAAATGAAAAAGACAAACAGAAAAACAATAGTACACACGACACAACATAGAAAACTAAAGAATAAACAACACGAACCCCACCAAAAACTAGGGGTGATCTCAGGTGCTCCGGAAGGGTAAGCAGATCCTGCTCCACATGTGGCACCCGTCGTGTTGCTTATATGATTACAAATCCGGTAAATAGTCTAATTCGGTAGGTCATATTCATGAAAAGGAAGGGGGTTGTAGTTACGACGTAAGGAACATATCCGATATCATTTGTGAAACGGTTATTCCATAACGGTCAACCAACTCGTGATAGCGTCCGTAAAATTTACGAAGGGATGATTTCAACTTCACCATTTGGAACTCTTGGTTTAATAGCTTCCTTGTGAGCAGCAAACCTCTATCAAGAAAATCATGATAAGAAATGCAAGCACGGGAATATGGTATCAATTGGGAGATATATACCCCGTATGCAGGTGCTGCTGGAATGTTGCTACTTAGAAATGGAAAGTTCACAATTGGAAAGCTGAAATCATCTCTTTTGTCGTAAAGTTTTGTTTTCAACCGACCTTCATTGTCAATTTCTAGATGTAAGTCAAGATATGAAGCCGACTTAACTGTATCTGTAGTATCCTTTATCTCTAGTTCGATTGGATAGATGCGTTCCACATAGTCACCAAATTTTGAATTGTTTAGTGAAAGAACATCATCTATATAGCGGAAAGTAGAGTTAAAGGATATTGCTAAATTCTTATCTTTCTTCCTAAGAAGTTCCTGCATGAAGTCAGCCTCATAATAATAAAGAAACAAGTCGGCGAGTAGAGGGGCACAGTTTGTTCCCATTGGAATGCCGACAGTCTGTTGAAAAACACGTCCTCCGAACGTAACAAATATGTTGTCAATCAAGAAATCAAGCATCTTGATAATATCAGTTTCAGAGAATTTTTTGTTTGAATCAGAGTGATTCTTTACAAAGTAGGATTTATCCCTCCCTAAGACAAGATACTTGTATCTACGTTGGCCATTCTTTTTTATGAAGCAAAGTAATACCAACTCTTTCAATTTGTCTTTTAGTTTGGAATGTGGAATACTTGTGTACAGAGTAGAAAAGTCAAATGTTTTAATACTGTTACAAGATGAAAGAGAGTTAGATTGTATGTACTCTAAAAGATCTTTTGAATTTTTAAGTATCCACATCTGATTCACGCCACCTCTAGAATAGGCAGTTTCACAATAACTTTGAAGCCCGTCTTTGATTGCTGATAAAATAGATGTTAATAATTTAGAAAGAGGTTTCGTGGAGCACTTGGAAGACCCAGCAATATACCGTTGTTTGTAAGGACACTTATGTAGTTTAGGTATCCAATACAGTGATGGAAGATCCAGTTCTTCATCTTTGGTTGAAATTCCAAAGGAACATAGAACAGACCTATGATTATCCAGGATTTCCTCTTTGGTAAGTGTCGTGAGAGTATATGTTGAGTTTCCAAGTGAATTGTCAATACCTAATTCGTTTATCAAGCAGTTGATGTAGTGACTTTTACACACAAAAACGATGTTATTTGGGGCTTTATCTGCGGGGACAACAACATATTTGTCATGGAGGTCGGATAGGTGTTTTGCAACATTTGGGTCTTTAAAGATTGACGTAGCATGGGCATTGATGGACCCATTCAGTGTCTTAATTCTGATTTGTATCAACGACCTCACTGCCTTAATCCATTCGGAAAGAGTGTCTACGTCTTCCTTCTCGCGCTTAGCCCATTGCCTGGCATAATCCTCGACTGAATCCATCAAAATTTTAAAGTTGTATTTCCAATTGATGGATTTAGGCTCACGATATTTGGGACCTTTCGATAACACATTTCGTAGAGAAGTGTTATTAACAATGTTAAGGTCACCGGTAATAACGTGGCCAGCAGGATTATATGTGAATTTGGAACTAGCACAAGTGCAATCAGGAGGTTTAGACTTGAAGTCGTCAATATCGAGATCCTGCAAAACGCGTTTGTAATTGTAAATTTTAGTTGCAATAGGTTTGGTATAGGTATAAGAAATTATTGGTACAGACTGGTCTTTGAAATAAGGAGGGATTTTCGATTGCACTAATTTATGATGAAGGATATTGCCTAGGTTAGAAAATATGTCTATTTGTTCAAAATTACTTACTTTCGTTCTATTCATGACGTCACATATAACATTCATTTTGTTTTCTCATGAAAAGTCAATGAACACATGTATATTTCTATTGATTTTTTAAACAAAAACCATATATAGAGCGTATGAAACGACAAAAAAGATCTTTGAACATAATATTTGTAATAATATTTTACATATCTGACTTTGATATTTAGTTTGTCGACAACTGCGCTCTATGTTTCCGAGCTAGGCTTAAATTTGGTTTAAATCCGGACGACTTAGTCAAATGTCACAAAAATCTTTATTTTTGGCCTATTTGGTATGTAAAAATCAACGCTTCAAAATAAAACTTTGATAACAATGGTTCTATTAAACATTCGTACATGTATTTTCATCAAATTAAAACGGTTTTTATGTTGAAACTTTGAACTTAAAAATTGGGGCCAAATAGAAGTTATGAGCTATATTACAGAATCGTTTAACATAAGCTACTACGAGCGGCGTGTGTCCTTTGCAATTAACTGCATTTACATCCATTCGTATATAAATCAATACTTTTCCTACTTCAATATGTTCGTTAAAACAACCACTTAATTGCATCAAATCTTTTGAATGTCCCTTTGGTATCTTTCGCCTCTCTTTTGAGCGGTCTGCATGAAGCCCCCATTTATCCCACATGCCATCATTGATTTCCAATGGCAGTCCAAACTTTCAGCCCTTCATCAAGGTCAGCCTACCTGGCGGAACCTACCTATTGTATTTTTAATTACTGAGCTGCGTTGGATAGAAATCGACCGAATAAAAATGAATATCAATACATCTTTCAACCAATTACAGGTTTAAGTAATATAAATGTCAAGTCTGTAATTGTTTGAAAACTGATTTGTTACAAAATCCCTAGAAAATATATACAAAAATTCGTGTTTTATTTCGTATTCGAATGTTCCAAAATCAAACTCTGATACATGTACATGTATAAGTGCATATGCATCAGGTTGAATTATATCCGTACCAGCTCATTTGTTCTCGTCAAGAATATGCATAAAATAATTGCCATTTTATGTTCTAAAAATCCAAACGATTTAACACAAATTTCGATGCAGTAAATCGGTAATGCGTAAAAGAAATAAAAAACACCACAAAATTGTACTTTTCGTGTTCATTTTATCTCCATTCATCGCTTCAACAATTTAGGCAGCAAACACCTACCATTTTATTTTTTCATAATTATCATTAAAATTGAAATATTATCACTACCATAATCATGATAATACTATTTTAAAACAATTTCTATGACATGAATTTTGAAAAATCGTAATTTCAAAAAGTATTTTAAGTTATAGATCGATCTCTTGAAATTAACATTGATTTCAAATGTTACGTACGTTTATCGTTTTGGTTTATATTTAAAAGCTGGACAATTCTAAATGCATATTTACAAAATTTCATATCCGGAACGCTTTCTTAACAGACAAGGCATATGTATGACCGTGCTGAAATAATTTTAGGATTATCAAAGTACTGATTCTGCTCCATTAACCAAAACAAAAGCAATTACGTTTCATTTGTTCTTGTCTAAGCAGTTATTACACTTTTACTTTTTATGTTAATTAAAATATTTCATGGAATGACAATTAAAAATAAGATTAATTAGACGATTTGAAAAATAAAAATAGAATGCACGAACGTTATAGCTTATTAGTTAATAAAGTCTTTTGGGTAAAGGCTATGTCAGTGCTAATATAAATGATAATTAAAATGACAAATTTCTATCTAAGGTGTATGTATATCCCTCGACAAAGCAGATATCACCTTTCAGCAGATAAATGTGACTAAAGAATTGAGGCTTCATGTATGCAATTAGAAAATAGTTGAAACTGTATATTGTTACCAATAGCAGTATTCATCGATGATGTCTCATATTATTTTTTTTAACATATCTCTAATTAATTGATGCTTTGTGGAGTTAAATGTTTTGAATTTAATGCTGTTATAGAATGGTATATTTGATGAAATCAATAACTTAGCTTTTGCTTTTTCATCAACTCTAATTAAGTATGATAATATATTAATGAATCGTTATACATTGAATAACTATAGAGTGACGCATTCATGTACTTGATGATCAATTAAACGTTTCATCATCAAATTTCGTTTTTAATTAAATAATAGTTATTGAAAACTGGTCATTATCGTGATATATGGACTGTCCTACGGGCAGTCATGTATCACGATAATGACCAGTTCTTTAATTACTATTATGTTTATGTTATTGAAGAACCATAAAAGATTCTCATAAATTCAAGTTGTGCAAAGCAAACTCGAGTTATTGTACAATTTCTATAGGAAAGAGTGAAGACCAGTCATAGTGGAAACTATAAGTCATTGCCATTCATTTTTTTGCAATTTTTCAGAATATGAATACAAAATATAGTTTTCTATAACCTTATAATTAACGAATGGCGATTGCGTTTTATTCAAGGGACATCACTCTAAACAGAAAAACCACTCCCAACTGGTCATTAACATGGAAAAACCGTTAACGATCGGTTTTCTAGTCCGTTTTGTTTCTGTTAAAGACAGATGGAATTTTTTACTAAAGAATAAAGAATGTCATGTGGCTCCTTGTTATCTCATCAGAGAAGCTAATTCTTAACCGATATAAAACAATATAGGATTAAACGCCTTTTTAAAGGAATTTATTGGTGTATAAACTGGACTAATTTACTCAAAAGCAAATAAAAAAGTCCGAAGGACTTTTATGATATGTTTGTGAGTGACTTGGTCCAGTTTATACACCCTTAAATACTTTAGTTCGGTCAACGTCGTCTATCGAAAAACAAATAACGTCAAGAGCCTTTACCGGAAGCCCTCTCGACCAATCATATAAACGTATTTCTTAATATGCAAATCATATAAGAATTATTGCACTTTGCCTAGTACAAATAGTACAAAAAGATTGTTCAAACCATTTTGCATATGGTTACTTTGATACGCGAATGGTCTATTCAGAACAATTTAAAAGTGATAGAAAGATACATTTTATATAAAACACAACCTTCTCAGTGTTGTTATAACTGCACAGTAAGAATACGAAAAAAATAAAGGTGGTTAAACAGTCGCTTTTAAAAGAAGAGATCAGTATAATTATCCCGTTAAACATACTAATTCTACAATGAGCAAAGCATATATAGTATAGAAAGCTACAATATGCCCAACATGACGAAAGATGAAAGAATGAAAAAAAAAAAAAAAAAAACCTGCTTGAATAAAGAACAATAAACAAAAACACAAATTATGACAGACAGCAGTCAACAAAAAACACTGAATTAAAGGATGATGACGTGGGACAAGCATATATATATATATATATTTATACAAAAAAAGTTTCTTTTCAAGCAGTGTACAGAATTATATATTAAAAATTAAATACACAAAAAGAGTTTTAAAAGCAGCATTGTCTAGCGCTTTCATCCATCTTGGGACTTTTCAAGACTATGAACGTCGTTATGGGGAACACATTAGTATTATGACGTAACGTCATTGTTCGTAACATATTAGTAGTATGCAGGTTGAACCCCTGCAAAATCGCGATAGATCACCAAGTTACCCTGGAAACAATATATGGGATAATGAAGAGTGGACACAAATTCGTGGACAAAGAAATAGGAAAACGAGAGGACGCGGAAGAAACACAGGTATAAGAGAAACTGTAAGAGGTGGAGGTAACAGAGGACGTGGTCAACAAAGATAATACTCTTACAGGAGGATCGCATCTCGAGGCCGGGGCACATTCAATTCTTTTTTAGGAAGAGGCTGGAACAAACAACCGCCAAACCAAGATGCTCCAGCGAACTAAATAAAACTACAAATCGAATTGATCCGAAAGTTATTAATTTATCATCTACAAAACTTGACAATTCGCAAATAGATTTATTAATTAAAGGTTTTAAATTTACACCTACACCTACTCCAAACACAACTACATTAAAATCGGATATTCAACAATTCTCAAGACGACTCCGCCTAGATCTACGGGAATATTTCGGAAACGGCAAATTTGACGATGGATCACTTGTAAGGAACAAATCTACTTTCACTCCTAAAACAGGAAGAGACGAGTATTTAGATTCCTTCATAGACACTATCTCGAAACTTCCGATCAATTATCATAATACAAAACAGAATCTCTCAAGACGGGAGAAAAAATCACTAGAAGAATTAAAGAATAATCCGTCAATTATATCAAAAGAAGCCGATAAAGGAGGAGGAATAGTAATAATGGACAAAACTTTTTACAGGGAGAAAGTTTTAGAACAGCTAAATGACAACGAATATTACACCAAACTTCGTAAAAACAATGATAAAAGTACAATCAGAAAAATTAAGAAATTGGTGGAAGAATACTCAGAATCATTTACGGATAATGAAATTGCTTATTTGTGTGACTTTACTCCGAAAGAAGCTAACTTCTATGGATTACCAAAAATACACAAAAGCAATACAATTCAAACAGCTGTAAAACATCAGAATAGAAAGTACATTGAATCTCCCAACCCTAACGATCTTAAATTGAGACCAATAGTTGCTGGCCCTGAATCAACAACTCAAAGAATGAGTCACTTTTTGGATCTAATATTAAAAAAATTATGTCCGCTAATACCAAGTTACGTCAGAGATGATATAGACTTTTTGAGGTATATACCTGAAACAGTTCCGAAAAATACACTCCTTACTACATTTGATGTTACCAGCTTGTGTACAAATATACCGCACGATCTAGGAACAACGGCAATAAAATATTGGGTTGAAATAAACCGAGAAATTGTCGACGGCAGATTCGATACGGAATTTATTGTAACAGCTTTGAAAGTCATCCTTGAGGGAAATATTTTTTATTTCGATGGTGAATACTACAAACAAATTAAAGGAACTGCAATGGGAACAAAAGTCGCGCCTACCTATGCCAATTTAGTTATGGCTTTCTTAGAAAAAAATATTATACGAAAAAGTTGGCCAGATATTTGGACAGGAATTCAAAACTTATGTTTATAAACAGTGGAAAAGATTTCTAGACGATTGTTTTATATTATGAAATAAATCAACAGACGACTTAGAAAAATTCCATGAAATTCTTAACTCATTGCATCCGTCAATAAAATTCACTATTGAAAGTAGTAACTTGGAACTCCCATTTCTAGACATTTTGATTAAACTCTCCAACAATAAAATCATTACGGATATTTATTACAAGAAGACAGATACACACCAGTATTTAAATTTTGAATCATGCCACCCATCACATACAAAAAGAAACATTCCATATTGTATGGCAAGACGAGTATGTTCAATTGTATTGGATAAAACTCTTCGCAAAAGAAGATTAGAAGAACTGAAGATGTATCTCTTACAACAGAAATATCCATTAAAACTTATAAATGACAGTATTGAGAGGACAAATAAAATGTCTACAAGTCAACTTAGAACACCGAAGGAACAGACAACCGATGATGATGTCCTCCCGTTTGTGACTACTCATGATCCGTCATTACCAAATGCCTTCAAGTTTATAAAATCGAATTTTCCGATTTTACATCAAAGTGAAATTATGAAAAATTTGGTAAAAGAAGAATCGATCATTTATAGTAAAAAAGAAACAACCGAAAAATTTGAAACGCCAACTTACAAAAGCGCGATTTGATATAGTTGAAAACATATCATCCGTACAAATTTGTGGCGATTCACGCTGTGGAGTATGTTCCAGAGACAATTATAATTACTTAGAAATCGGTAGTACGAAATATTTCAAAAACGGTAAGAAATTTACAGTAAACGCAAACATGACTTGCAAATCAGAAAATTTACTCTATTGTATAACATGTGTCAACTGTAAAGAAAATTACATAGGTCAAACAGGAAATAGTGTGTGTGAACGGGTCAGGATCCATAAACAGCAAATACGGCTACCCGAGTACAGACAAATTCCGTTGAGCGAACATTTAGACATTTGTGCGGGAGGAAAATTCAAAATTTTCCCGTTCTTCAAATGTACGGAACCAACAGAAGAATACCGTAAAGAACTAGAGAGAAAATTCATAAAAGTGTTTGACGCCAAGCTTAATGCTTAGTAGTTACATGAACAATAACGTCGCGTCATACTACTAATATGTTACGAACAATGACGTTACGTCATAATACTTATGTGTTCCCCATAACGAC
Source organism: Mytilus edulis (assembly GCA_019925275.1). NCBI lineage: Eukaryota > Metazoa > Mollusca > Bivalvia > Mytilida > Mytilidae > Mytilus > Mytilus edulis. Next base: position 79,057,786 of record CM034361.1, on the reverse strand, counting down.
GTTCATAGTCTTGAAAAGTCCCAAGATGGATGAAAGCGCTAGGCAATGCTGCTTTTAAAACTCTTTTTGTGTATTTAATTTTTGATATATATTTATATATATAGAGAGAGAGAATGTGACCGGGTGAAATATGTCTGCAAGCGCTCAACCTCCTATAGCATGTAAAGGTGGTGTAACATCACCATGTAAGAACAAACTGTTGAAAACAGTTGGAAATGTCTTGACATCAGATCGGCACGAACCAAATAAAAAACCAACAAAAAAGCACTTGCATAAAGACAAAAGACACACAATATCCATTTAACAGTACTTGCAGTTACTGAAAGCTAGTTTCAAAGCTCATAAATAAACCATGTTCTCCCAGATTGAAGTATCAATCAGTACATCAAACGAATTCAGTGTAAATACGTCATCTCATTCTGAGAAAAGCATATTAATCTTGTGCAATGCCAAAATATAAGAACTTGATATCGACAGGATGTAAGGCTATGATTTTCCATAGATGTATGACATTACATATTTTAGTTATATTTGTTTTAATTTATTATCATTAAGAAAAACTAGGTTATGTTAATACCAATAAATACATTATTCAAAAATCTATCTACGCAGTCAAATTGATACCATTTAAGAAACTTTCCAAACAATGATTCTCTTTGAAGCTGTCCGTTTCATTGATGAAGGTTTTAAAAATTATAATATGACAAGAAACAATCCTATGAATGACAATTGATTGAGAAAAAAAAACACCTAACGTTCAATGCATGTGATGCCTAACATTTCCAACTAAAGTAAAAACAACAAGAAGTTTTGAATTGCAAACGCATTGAAATAGTGTTCTAGGTGAAGAAATGTACACACCGTCCAATAATAGTTATCGTAACGTTTCGAGTCGTTGGCCATACCCTGGCCGTTTAAATAGAAAGTTTGTATTGTAAATCTTTGGTTTTCTGTCTTTTGGACTGTTGTTTGTCTGTTTGTCTTCCTCTTCTCTTGGGTATCCCTAAATTTAAAAGAAGAACACACCAATACCAGGGGGACACAACTTCAGTCTGTACAAAAAAATGAACGTCACTGATTTTCTTACTAGTCCAAGAAACTACTGAAATAAACCATTGATATTAACCGTTGACATAATCTCATAAAAATTTAACAGACAAGGCATATGTATGACCGTGCTGAAATAATTTTAGGATTATCAAAGTACTGATCCTGCTCCATTAACCACAACAAAGTCAATTACATTTCATTTGTTCTTGCCTCAGCAGTTATTCCACTTTTACTTTTTATGTTAATCAAAATATTTCATGGAATGGCAATTAAAACTAGATTTGCCATTGCAAGCAATAGCGGATGTCACCCTTCCCCCCATTGCCACTAAGCGGCAGCCATTTCAAAAACTTTTAACACTGAATGCACATATTTGCATGGCTGTACATTTTTCTGTAAATTTTCAGTACATTTAGATCATTTTTCAAAAGATGACATTTTTGCCTTGTTTCCATGGCAACGGCAGCCATTTTGAAAGTTTCAAAGTCAAAAGTCTCATCTATACATGCCAGGTGACAATATTATTAAGTTTCATTAAGTTTGGAGCATTTTGAAAATATTTGACATTTTTCCAGTTTCCATGGCAATGGTAGCCATTTTGGAAATTCCAACTTCAAAGTTTCATGCAGACTTGACAGTCAACAATTATAGTGAGTTTCATTACTTTTTGAGCATTTTGAAATTTTTGAAATTTTTGACATTTTGGCTGGTTTCTATGGTTACACAGACCATTCCAAATTTCTAATGGCAGATACCACATTGGTACATGGGAGGGAACATACCATCAGAGTTTCAATGGATTTGACCTACCCTTTTAAGAAAGTAAATGCCACTTTTAGGTGTTTTTTGGACCATTTTGACCATTTTTGCATTGTTTCCATGGTAACGGCAGACATTTTGGAAATTGCAACGCCAAATTCCACATCTGACAATGTTGCTCATTGTTTCTGTGAAGTTTTATTAAATTTGGAGCATTTCCATATTTTGGAAATTTTTGGTGTGGTATCCATGGCAACATAGCAGTTCCAATGATTGCCAAAATCATCCCAAAGCAGTATATAGTGGGCACCTACATTGTATTAAAATCTAAAGATTTTAAGCTTAAGCATTCTCAAATAATTCCCTTAACTCAAAAATTATATTTTTTCACCATTTTTTCGTTTCCATGGTGATGGCAGCCATTTGTTTAGTTCCAATACCGGAAAGACACAGGAAAGTCAGGGTTCCTTGTTATAGTGCACTATCATTCAGATTGGTTCCTTTGGCTCTGAGAAAACTGCCGGACAAAATTAGGTGGAAGAAAAATAATAATAAATATAAATCAATTGCTTTAAAAAAGCAATTGTAGGGGGTCTTTCCCCCCTTAAAATTAATTGAATTGGGGGGGGGGTTGTTTGTTTGTTTGTTTGTTTGTTTGTTTCTGTATGGGGTCTATATTATTGTTACCGGAGAAGTTTCATGTTTAGTTTGGAAAGTTTTTCTTTTATTTTAGGTACAGCGCGCGCGCCACATCACGTGACACGGGTTTATAATAACGAAAAGATAGTCTTTTTATTTCTTTTTAGGTGGGGACGTTAAACAGACAACATCTATAGAGATGGAATGTACACAATGTAATTTCTTTTGTCATTGTAGGAAATTGACATTTTGATGACAGTTCACAAGTAGTGCATGTTTTGGATTTAATTGATCCGGTGTAACTTTAAAACACATTTATTGATTATTTTCTGATAATGTACATTTTTCAGCACCTGTTTGTAACACAGATTAGTATTTCAAACTCGGAGCGGACATTTTATTGTAGGTTTTTACTGAGATTTACGGACCTAGCAAGCGATTTTTACGGCATTGCCATTCCTTTTCTCTAGGAAAAGCTTTGAGAGATATCTGCACCAAGTTTTTTTATAAACGTTTAGTACATGTATGCCCTGCTGACTGCAAATTTTGAGGTCGATTGTACTTGTAGTTTCAGAGAACATGTGGATTTTTTTTCAGAAGTGACGTAAGAACAATATTAAATTTCAATTTTTCTTGAATAATTGAGAGTTTGTTCCTTCAATAAATTGTCATGATTAAACAGTCATACAGATTGATTGATTGATTGATTGATTGATTGATTGATTGATTGATTGATTGATTGATTAGTTGGTTAGTTGGTTGGTTGGTTGGTTGGTTGGTTAAACACGTTGGATAGGGTCAATTGAAACACGGAAAAAGAAACAAAGAAGATCTTGGACCCTATATTAAACACATGAGACGGAAACATGATTGATTGATCATGATCATGATTGATTGATTGATTGATTGATTGATTGATAGATTGATTAGTTGGTTGGTTGGTTGGTTGGTTGGTTAAACACGTTGGATAGGGTCAATTTAAACACGGAAAAAGAAACAAAGAAGATCTTGGACCCTTTATTAAACACATGAGACGGAAACATGATTGGTTGATCATGATCATGATTGATTGATTGATTGATTGATTGATTGATTGATTGAGTGAGTGAGTGATTGATTGGTTGGTTGGTTGGTTGGTTGGTTGGTTGGTTGGTTGGTTGGTTGGTTGAACCCTATAAGAAACACATGAGACGGAAACATGATTGATTGATTGATCATGATCATTATTGGTTGATTGATCATGATCATGATTGATTGATTGATTGGTTGGTTGGTTGGTTGGTTGGTTGAAATTCAAACACACATAAAACTGTTTAAATAGTGCCAAAACCACATAATTTGATGACCTTGTAACCTTCGTCAAGGTCATTGCTCCACAAGGTCATTGCAAAAGACCCTATAGGTCAAGGACCTTTTGTTTAAGAGTTTTGCCTAAAAATGGCTTTTTAAAAACCATCGATGGGAGTTATGTCCCTTACATGATGGTAAAATCAATATAGTCATAATGTAAAAAAGTTGCCCCTTGAAGTACCAAGCATTTTGCACTGCTTAATTTTTTTGTATCTATAACTGTTCAAGAGTTATAGGGAAATCAAAGACATATGAAAATCTAAAATATGACCTTGACCTTTGACCTTGACCTAATTTTCTAAGTTAGGAATCAGGGGACTCAAATAAAAACATTCCAGGGTTATACGGTTAACGGTTTATGAGTTAAAAAAACATACCGACAAATTTATTCCGTAAAGATAGATAACTCCTATAAAATTTCTTCGAATCGCTTCGATCCAAATACGCCAAAAATTACTGAGGATGTAACGAACAATTTGTTAAATGAATTTTGTCGATATCTTTTTTTGTTACGAAGGAGATGCGCTAACAAGGAAAACAGTGTTTGGGGAGATAACTCCTCCAAAGAAAAGTATTCGTTTACGCAGGGTAAATTTCAAAAGCGCATAAACTGTTCGATATCATATACAAAATATCTAAGCGACATATTGCGAAACAAATGTTTATCGCAAGAACAAAATTAGGCGGAAGAAGAAAAAAAAAAAAAAAAAAATAATCAGAAGAAAAACAATAGGTCTTTCCACAGAAAAGTGGAAAGACCTAATTAAAAACCAATTGTTCAGAGAACAATTGAAGGTCTTTCCATCAAAACAATGTATTTTGATATGAAAAGTTGTGAAACTAAGTTTAAAATGTCATTTCAATCGTCAAATGATAGCTCCTAGTAAGCTGATTCCAAAAATATATTGTTTCCATACATTTTTTTTAAATAAGGGAGATCATTTGTTACTTCCGGTTTGAAAAATGTTACTTCCGATTATATTTGAATATTTACTTGACACTGATTCCAAAAATATCTGGTTCTATATACTTTTATATTAAAAAGTACAAAAAAATAGCTATTTCCGGTTTACAAAAGGTCACTTCCGGTTGTTTTTTACAAGGTTAAATGGTTTGATATCTTTTTCTAAAAGTTGTATATCTTTATCATGTATACATATAGAATAAAAGCAAAGGTCAAAATCTAGAACGTCAAATTAAGCTATGACCTTGAGATCAGTTTCAAGGTCATAAACCAAGGACCTCAAATCAAAAGACCATAGGTCTTTATTATATTTAGTTAATGGGTTATATCACCAAACGCGTATTTTTAAATACAAGAGGGGAGAAAACTCCCTTTTACATTCAACGTACGCTTGCAATCAAAATTTACATCTTACGACATGTCGCAACTAACAATTTAGTAAAAATAATTTGTTGATATCTTATATAGTCTTTGGATATAAGTGAAAATAAGCCAAATTCAAATATTAGAATATGACCTTGACCTTTGACCTTGACCTAATTTTCATTTTTTGGGACCAAGGACCTCAAATCAAAAGATCCTAGGTCTCTATCACTTATGATTTATAAGATAGAAATTCATATCACTTATATCAGATGCATAAGGGGAAATAACTCTCATATGGAGCGGTCATATCGCTTCGGTCAAAATAGGACAAATCATGCAAAGGATATAACGAGCAATTTTGTAAAATAAATTTGTCATAATCTTTTACGGTTGCGAAGGAGATGCGCTAACAAGGAAAACAGTGTTTGGGGAGATAACTCCTACAAAGAAAAGTAATCGTTTACGCAGGGTAAATTTCAAAAGTGCATAAACTGTTCGATATCATATACCAAATATCTAAGCGACATATTGCGAAACAAATGTTTATCGCAAGAACAAAATTAGGCGGAAGAAAAAAAAAAAAAAATAATCAGAAGAAAAACAATAGGTCTTTCCACAGAAAAGTGGAAAGACCTAATAATAATAATAATAATAATTAAAAACCAATTGTTCAGAGAACAATTGAAGGTCTTTCCACCAGTAAATATCTATTTTGATATTAGAATATTAAAAATCAGTCTAAAATGTCAGTTCCTATGGCTTTATGATGTGAAGATATGAATTTTAAGCAAAGGTCATAATCTAGAACGTCAAATTTACCTATGACCTTGACCTCAATTTCAAGGTCACAAACTGAGGATCTCAAATCAAAAGACCCTAGGTCTCTTATATGTATGGTTAATAAGTTATATCACTTTACGCATAATTTTAGATATGATAGGGGCTAAAACTCCCAGTCATTGTCTACGCACCCTTTCAATCAAAATTATTATGTTACGACATGTCGCAACTAACAATTTAGTAAAAATAATTTGTCGATATCTTATAAGGTTTATGAAAATGAGTGAAAATAAGCCAAAATCAAAATTTAGAATATGACCTTGATCTTTGACCTTGACCTAATTTTCATTTTTTTGGATCAAGGATCTCAAATCAAAAGACCCTAGGTCTCTATCACTTATGGTTTATAAGATAGAAATTCATATCACTTATATCAGATGCATAAGGGGAAATAACTCTCATATGGAGCGGTCATATCGCTTCGCTCAAAATAGGACAAATCATGCGAAGGATATAACGAGCAATTTTGTAAAATAAATTTGTCATAATCTTTTACGGTTGCGAAGGAGATGCGCTAACAAGGAAAACAGTGTTTAGGGAGATAACTCCTACAAAGAAAAGTATTTGTTTACGCAGGGTAAATTTCAAAAGCGCATAAACTGTTCGATATCATATACAAAATATCTAAGCGACATATTGCGAAACAAATGTTTATCGCAAGAACAAAATTAGGCGGAAGAAAAAAAAAAAAATAATCAGAAGAAAAACAATAGGTCTTTCCACAGAAAAGTGGAAAGACCTAATAATAATAGGGAAAAAGAAACAGAGGAAAAGCAATATGTCACCCGACTTTGTCGATCGGGTGACATAACAAGAAGAATTAGACGATTTGAAAAATATAAATATAATTCACGAACGTTATAGCTTATTAATTAATAAAGTCTTTTAGGAAAAGGCTATGTCAGTGCCAATATAAATGATAATCTAAATGACAAATTTCTATTTAAGGTGTATGTATATCCCTCGACGAAGCAAATATCCCCTATCATCAGAGAAATGTGACTAAATAATATATACTTCATGTAAAATAGTTGAAACTGTTTGCATCAATAATGTTTCATATTGTTTTCGTTTAACAATCACTAAATTATGGATACTTTGCAGTTGTTAAATGTTTTCATCCTGTCGTAGAATGTTATATTTGATGAAATCAATAACTTAGTTTTAGCTTTTTCATAAACTCTAATTAAGTATGATTATATATTTATGAATTGTTATACATTCAATAACTATAGACATACATGTACTTGATGATCAATTAAACGTTTTATCATCAAATTTCGTTTTTAATTCACTTTGCCTAGTACAAAAAGATTGTTCAAACCATTTTTCATATGGTTACTTTGATACGTGAATGATCTATTCAGAACAATTTAAAAGTGATAGCAAGATACATTTTATATAAAACACAGCCTTCTCAGTGTTGTTATAAGTGCACAGTAAGAATACGAAAAAAATAAAGTTAAACAGTCCTTTTTTAAAAATAGAGATAAGTATAACTATCACGTTAAACATAAGAATTATACAATGTGCAAAACATACATAGTATAGACAGCTATAATATGCCCCGACATGACGAAATATGAAAGAATAAACAAAAAAACAAAAACAAAAACCGGTTTCAATAAAGAACAATAAACAAAAACACGAATTATGACAGACAGCAGTCAACAAAAACCACTGAATTATAGGATGATGACGTTAGACATGCATATATATAAAGAATGTGGCCGGGTGAAACATGTCTGTAAGAGCTCAACCTCCTATAGCATGGAAAAGTTGTTTAACATCACCATATAAGAACAAACTGTTGAAAACGGTTGGAAATGTCTTGAATCATCAGATCGGCACGAAACAAATAAAAAAAAGAACAACAGAAAAAACACTTACATAAAGACAAAAGACACACAATACCAATCTAACAGTACTTGCAGTTTCTGAAAGCTAGTTTCAAAGCTCATAAATGAACCATGTTCTCCCAGATTGAAGTATAAATCAGTACACATCAAACGAATCCAGTGTAAGAGCGTCATAAAATTCTGAGAAAAGTATATTAACCTTGTGGAATCAATACATGTGATGCCTAATATATTCAACTTATGTAAAGACAACAAAAAGTTTTGAATAACAAAGGAATTGAAAGTAGTGTTCTAGGTGAAAAAATGTACAAACCGTCCAATACTAGTAAGCTTAACGTATCGAGTCGTAAGGCGTACCCTTGCCTTTTAAATAGAAAGTTTGTATTGCAAATCTTTTATTTTCTGTCTTTTGGACTGTAGTTTGTCTGTTTGTCTTAGGTATGGCTTTGTCTGACTTTTTTGGATTATGGTTTCAATTGCCTTCCTTGGCAGTTCTCCTTTTTTAAGGCGTGTCTGTTCAGATAGTTACTCAATTTAGTAATTACCAATGGTATTGTAAATACTAGTATTTGTTATCTTTAATAGAAGTCTTACTTTTACCAATTTACCTGAAATTTAAAAGGAACGCAAAATTACCAGGGGACACAACCTCTGTAAAAAAAATCGATCGGCATTGATTTTCTAACTTGTCCAGGAAACTACTGATATAAACCGTTGGTATAAATTTCATAAAAATTTGATAAAAATATTTGCTTGTTAACGCTTAGAATGCAATTTCCCATAGAATTAACATTTTCAAGGGGCATAACTCCTTTAAATATAGTTGATTTTAACTGATTTTGCAACTTGGGAAAGACATTTCTGGTACAAACCTATGATATAAATTTGATACAAACATGGCAAGATAATAATTGTCCACCTGAGAGCGCACCTTACAGACGGACGCCATGCATTTCTGTGACCCTAACACCGCTTTGCATTGGGGACACAAATCTATACCTGATATCTAAAACCAGTATTTGAAATTAACACCCTCAAAAAGTATAAAACCTGTAATTGTTGCTTCTTAGAACCCATTTGACCATATGCATTATCGCAACATTTAGTTGTTCAGCTACAAATGCGTTAAAATACATGTATGTTATCGATTTTTAAAATGTGAGCATTTTTTAAAATTGTACTGATTTAAATACCCACGGCACATGTTTCCGGAATAATCCTCGCGCGAGACCAACAGTTTGTATAAGTATCAAACAAAATAGTGCAACGATAGAATATAAGACTGTGTCGTCTTTTTAAGGTAGATTATGCTTGATGGAGTTGCATTTTGAAGTTTAAGTACAATAACAATACATAATGCAGTAATAACTAATAAAATATCAAAAACGTAAAAAATGAACCATGTATATTTTAGTACATAATACCACTCTTTTATACTGTTTACGTAACAGTTCAATTTGAGGTCCTCATTGCGGTCCGCTTTTTATGCTATCCGAGTAGCATCCTGTTATAGATCATCAGTTATGAATATGACTACTAGTGTTCCGGGAGTTGTTTTGTGCATGAATCTTCGTCATCTCATTTGATTGGCCCTTTTATAAAAATGTTACATTACAATAATGTTTTGTTTTACATCTAGTTTACAATTAAAACGCCTACGTTGCAATTGCATTGAAAAGAGAAGCAGTAAAACAATCATAAATAATTAATATCGTGATATGGTTTAATCATTAAGTAAGTTCTCCACATGTCTAGGTGTTGATTACGATGGAAATCTAGAGATACAATGTTGAACTATAAACTTTTAGGAATTATTTTATTAGGAATTTTTAGTAAATCGTTTTCAAGTAAGTACATTTTCTGCAGACAATTTATTAATTTCCAACGAGCAAATGGGGTTATATTTTGGAAAACTTACACGTGAAAATAATTATTGTCACAGTGAAAATATTTTAGCATTCAATTTGGTATTTATGATAGGAATATATGCTGGTTATATGTCAATGGACGAGACAGCTACGCAACAATACATTAAACAAAATAATATAGAGAATTTTTTTTCACTGTACATTTGTGAAATCAAACCGTTTTAGATTATATAAAACGGCAATTTTATGTGTTCTGGAATAGTCCATTATGCTATGCATTTATTGACTTTCAAATTACGTAGAGCACTTAACATTTACCAATATAAGAACGGCAGTAAAATATGATGCATCGGAACCATGAGCAACTCAAGCACCACTTGCATATTCATTTTATTGAATTCAAGATAAGAAATAATAAAGAAGATATATACATGTTTATATATAAAAAAAATGGTGCACTTTCTTCGCTTTTTTTATTTTGATAGACAATTAGATTCATTATTATTTTATTGGTGTTCTTTGCAATGGAATAAAACAACAATAAATAAAAACGAATAAACAGATAAATAAAAGACACTTAACTACAACCGCGGTTTTTAGATGACACATCACTTACAGCGCAGACAGACTTTTTGATAATACAAATTATCTTAGTACATGTATTACGAAATTTAAATACAGAAAATTTTTGTATCCATCCGAAATGAAAGATCTGACGGCAATTCGTAGACCTGTTTTCTTTATATGAGACCATATTTTTATCGACTGACAAATTAAATTAAGGTCACTTGAATTGTTAATAATGATCGACTACTTTGACGTCATTTCTTGAGATTGGATGGGTTTTTGGTATAAACTGTAAAATCGTAGACACCATTTGAAAGTGTGTCAAAGTGAGTGTCTTTAGTTTTTTAGCAAATGCAGACATTTGATCTATAATGCTATTATAGAACTGTTATGAAAGTTCCATCATACATGGAATGCTTAATACGTTATAGTCAATAATTATAGATAAGAAGAGTCAAATGATAACCCGTCGGAAGCGGACCTTTTATTTCTCACACTCAAGACTTGTCCTTGCTCTGAGATAATATTTAGAATTTATAAACTGTATCGGTATTCAATTGATCAGTCATTTATGCGCATGAAGGTCTGTCATTTTTAACAGGAATAATCGAAACATATTCAGTATTGTATTACTTAAAAGTAGAGAGGGTACCCTGCTTACAAGGAAGCTGTTTGTCATTGCACAGAAGGTTCTTAATGATGAAGTTCGATTTATTTCCATGCTAGTTTTACGGACGTCATAATGATTTGATGTTCTTTATGTTATATCTTTATCTTTGACCCAGATCACCAAGGGTATATTTCATTTGGCGGTAACATAACAATTTTTGTGTCATTTTGTCTCTTGTGGAGAGTTGTCGCATTGGCAATCATACCACATCTATTTATTTTTATATCAAGAATGGCAAAACAAACCTCTTCAAATAAAACTAGACAAACGCTAGTGTTCCTGCAGGATGGGCAGTACCTTTACAGCCATATATAGTCACCGTCGTGGTGCTTGTGGAAAGTTATTATCTTTTTAATGGCACATTCAGCAATGGAACAATCGATATAATCGGCAAGAAATAGTTATGTTACCGCCAAATGAAATATACCCTTGTTGATCTGGGTCAAAACATCTATGGGTCACCGTACGACCTTCAACTACGAGTAAATCCCATACCACACAGTCAGCTATAAAAGGCCCCGAAATGACAGATGTTAAACAATTAAAACTATAAAACTAACAGCCTAATTTATATACAAAATAATGAATGAAAAACAAATATGATATACAACAACAAACGACAACCACTGAATTACAGGCTCCTGACTTGTTACAGGCACATGCATAATAAGGCGGGGTAAAACTAGTTTGAAGGTGCCAATCCTCCCCTAACCTGGGACAGTAGTGTGATGATAAGTTCTCATTGCTATCTTATTTTCAGATGTATGTGTTGTTTATTACCGCTAAGTGTTGTTAGGACAAATTAAAAACCCTAAAACCGATATTTTTATTTCAAACTTTCACATTCGGTCAATTTTTTGCATTGAAAAAGATTAACATGTACACCTGGTACTAGTATAGGAATTAGGAGACGACAAGATGAATTTCCCCGCTAGTTTTCGAGTTGTACCCACCGGCTATGAATTAATTAAAGATTTTGATACGAGTAACACTATGGGTATTTCTATTCGGATAGAGCTTACCCAGTTTATGGTAGAAGCGAATCGATAAAAACGTTTCTCATATGAAATAGCTATATTGTCGTATATGAAATTGTAAATATGCCGACACTCCATGCAGAAAAGGTGTTTTCGGCAATGAAAAATATGTTTTGTTAATAAAATACAAAATTGCAAACAAATTGTTCGAATACAAACAACAATTAATTCTAAATACATATTCAATCGTTAGTTAAAAGCAAAAGTTTATGTTCGTGAAAATTTGAGGTGCCTTGTTTTTCTTATGTGTATAAAAAAACAAATGCTCTAAATTCTAATATGAATGCGATACTTTTAAAATATAATAGCAGTATTTTTTTAATGTCACTTTATGTAACATTGTATGTTAATAAGCAGTTCTAAGGTCACTGCTAAACGTCAAACTGTTTTTGTTTGCATCTTTCCAACGGGTAAAAGTCTTTGATATCCAATAAGAACTGTTTTCCTTGTCAACAAGTTTCTCAATGTTAATGATAAATACATCTTCGTTTCTTACGAGTCTTGTGTCAGAACAAATTTTTGGTTTTACTCCAGTGTATAGTGCTTTCTTTTAGTTTTTATGATCTCGCTAATTTATAAATATTTCGATTTGAGCGTCACTGATGAGTCTTATGTAGACGAAACGCGTGTCTGGCGTACTAAATTATAATCCTGGTACTTTTGATAACTATTTAAACCACTGGGTCGATGCCACTGCTGGTGGACGTTTCGTCCCCGAGGGTACCACCAGCCCAGTAGTCAACATTTCGGTGTTGACATGAATATCAATCATGTGGTCATTTTCATAAATTTCCTGTTTACAAAACTTTGAATTTTTCGAAAAACTAAGGATTTTCTATTCCAGACATAGATTACCTTAGCCGTATTTGGCACAACTTTTTGGAATTTTGGATCCTCAATGCTCTTCAACTTTGTTCTTGTTTGGCTTTATAAATATTTTGATTTGAGCGTCACTGATGAGTCTTATGTAGACGAAACGCGCGTCTGGCGTACTAAATTATAATCCTGGTACTTTTGATAACTATTATAATAACAGAACTGTTAACATTATTAAGAAAGTCTCTTATTAAAAACGTATCTGATTCAGTGTATAGTGCTTTCATTATGGTTACTATGACTGATTTGGGAGGAATATGTTTTATTATGCAACAAAAACTAAAAAACTGTTATATAAGTAAAATACTGCATTCCTAATTTTTTCATATTAAGAACACATCGCTGTTATATTAGAAATATATCGCATCCATATTATAAAAGATAGCAGTATCGTTGAATTATAGGTGATTCTGGTTTAGAAAACAATTGAATTAATCGAAATTGAATTCAATCAATTTTGCTAAATGATATCAATTGAATGTGGACATCTACAAATGATAAATCGTGCATTTATGTTTCATTTAATCAACTTATCGATTTTCTGATATTAATATAACTTTCTTGTTATTATATCACACAATTCATGAAAGTTTTACCGGCATACGTTGGTTAAATGTTATCCTGTTTTAAGAAGAATAAACGTTACTTACCCAGACATCTTCATTTCTTCATACAAATGTAAAACATCGTCTGAGATTTCCGACAATGCAACTCGTTCATATTAGACAATATCGCTATTTCATATAAGAAATGTTTTTATCGATTTGCTTCTTCAATAAACTGTTACCCTTTTGAAACAACTACTTGTAAAGACATCATCAGTTGTTTTTTTTTTTGGGGGGTGGGGGTCGTTGTTATATTCAAGCTTTGTTTTTTTCTGTATACTGTTGTTTGTCTTTTCGTCTTGTTCTTTTTGCCTTGTGTTATCTGTTTTGCCATGTTAACATGTAGCTGATAACGACAGAAATGCAATTTAATTAATGATATGGTATAAATGCAATAATAAGTGAAAACATCATAGAACAAAATATTTAAAAGATTAAATGAGTTGTTATCAAATAATAAGGTAAATGATTGGGTATTGTTAAAAATAAATCGTTCTTGATGTGCAGTTGTATTTTATTAAGTAGAATACGAGTAATGCAATTGCAAGTTGTTAATGAGTTTTTGTGCATTGTCACTTTTTTATCTGCCATTTTAATTTATATATTTATACATATTTCTATTAAACAAAAAGTCTCATTTCGAAGTAAACAATTGCAAATCCTTTAAACGTATTGCTCTAAAGTCGTAAATTCAATGGGTGGTCAATTCTACGTCAACAGAGAAGCATCCGGAAGGGTAATACATATTACTTTGTTGTATTAATCAGGCCTATTAACCTGTTCCGAAGGCTGGAATCTCCATGGTTCGAAATGCTATAAGCTGGACCCAGAAATGAGGAATTTTACAAATTCAAAGAAATTTTGTGAGAATCTTAATGCTGAAATGATTATGCCTAAAACTGCAGAAGAAAACAGTGTATTATCAGAGTAAGTTGTCTTATACTTATATGTTTCAATCTATAAGAAGTCAAGGAACCGTTTTGTACAAAATCAATACCCGTATCTATATTTCAACGTCATTTCTTATAATTACATAATTTATAGTATTACTTTTTCAAATGAAATTTGAACAGATAAATTAATATAACTTTCATAGATAAGGACACCAATATTTTAATATTTTACGAATAGTTGTTCGTCATTATCTCCAGAAATCCCACTAAGTGTACATCAATAAATCAATTATTGATGGTGACTGCAAAATATGTATAGTGTCGATTTCAGAATTTCTTTCTTATAACCGATCAGGTTTTTTTTTATGTTTATGATCTTTGGTATTTTGTTGATTGTTTTTCTTTCTTTTTTAAATTGCACTTTTGATAATAGTATTACGTTTCTCATCTAAAAAAGTTGTAAGTTTTTTTTTATGTTGCCTTCAAGAGTATCGACATCTGATGTTGATTTCAGTTTTTGACTTCTTAATTGATTCCCCTTTAACCTAGTCGATATTGATTTCTTCTACCTACTGTTAACCTTTAAGTTCCAACTCACTCAGGCAAAATTGATTTAAAATGGATAACATTGTCCCCCTTGTCTTCATATTGGTCTTCACGTATTAAACCACTTAAACACCATTGGTTAACACTTCTTTTGAATTGGAGTGTTCCTGTTGTAGGTAACTCCAGAATAGCGCTTCAGACGCAGCAAATTTATAAAGCGTTATTGTCATTTGATTTCATGTTCTTATTAAAACCGTTATATTTCTTTTGCTAGCACGAGTTGTCATAGGAATAGTGGATTATAATTTTTGTTTTCTGATTTAAATACCCTTTGAAATCATCGATATGTAAAGTACAATGACTTCAAATGATTAAGCAATTAAGACAAGGTTTTTGACAGTCCTTACATTAAAAAAAACCTGCTAGCAAATATTTGAATAATATTCATCACGATTGCATAAATTTAATTCTAACATAGAATTGGTGAATGGTTTTGGATAGGACTAATCGATCAAAATAAAACAACAGCACTGGATTGGACATGGAACGATGGTTCTAAATTAGAATCCAACGATAGATGGGCAAATGGTACGTTTATTAGTATTATTTGTTTTTAAATTCCTTTTATCATTGATTCATGGCATGAGAAATGATAGACTATCGGCGATAAATTTTGCAGGTATATTGAACATGTATATCATGTTCTCCACTGCCACATGTAGAACAGGAACTTCCGAGCATCTGAGATCCCTCCCGGTGTTTTGGTTAGGTTCGTGTTGTTCAGTCTTTACTTTTCTATGTAGTTTTTGTAGATTTTTGTGCATTCTTTGTCGTGTTTTGCCATATAATTGTCGGTTTTTCTTTGATTTCTGATTTTTGATAGTCGCTATGGTATCTTGTTAAATTAACCAGTATTATTACTTGGTTGATGTCACTGCTAGTGGACACTTTTGTCATCATCTGCCCAGCAGCGTACAATTTATGGAAATGAGAATTAGAAATATCCTTTATCATGAATCATTCCAAAAACAAAACACCCCTTTACTTCAGCATGTTGAAAGACCTGTCTGTTCTAAATGTTTTATTCCTATTCAACAGCTATTGCGACTAAAATTTTTAATTACATATACAAACATGTTTCGTAGGTTCCTAATATTGACGTCGTTCAAGGCGAAGCTTCCGGATTGAAATTGTGCTAAATCCCATTCATGTATAATCCAGCTGGTCACTGTATTACTTGTGACACTTTCCTGTTAAATATGTTAACAAAAGGGCGAAATACCGTGAGCCCGAATCCATAAATATCTAGGAAACACGAGTTAGAAATACTAGTTTGTTCAGCCGCAAATTATGCAAGGCAATATTAGGTTAAACGCGAAAAAGAAAGAAGATACTCTTTTCTAATAGATTAAGGCGGTGAGATCACTAAATACAAATTAGGATTAAACATTTTAATTGGTCTTTGAACATTTATTCTGAATTCATCTTGAAAGATCCAAGTGTTGTTAAATTTACCATGACAGTATGTTGTGTCCCCCACACTAAAACAGTTTTTGTTTTTACATAAGTTTACTTTTCTTGCGTTATATTATAAAAAGCATTTGCGTTCTTTACCCAAGATATTGAAAAAAGTCATAAAACAGAATGGCTTGCGTAGATATAACCATCTTGTCTTATGAAAGGACAAATATACCTTATTACCCCCTCCCCCAAATAAAACACCCTCCCCCCCCCCCCCCAAAAAAAAAAAAACCCACTCTGATTCAAACAAACAAAATTATTTCTGAAACTACAATATGTTATGTTTGGAGAACATGTTTTTGACCAGACAAACAGCATTACTATAGGAACCAGCTGTTTTTCTTTTCTTGCAGACTTTTTAAAGGAGCTTCTCAGGTAATAAGCATTATCATCTGTCTTCACATTCCGCTTTATAGATGATGTCCTTTTCACTAAATAATTAAAAGTTTTGTGTCAATGTTGAACGTATTTATTCCATCGAACTTAAAATAAAGGATACCGTTAAAAATGCCTCATATTATGACTTACACCAAGAAACTGAAAATAAGGGTAGGTTGATGAATAAGTATTTCGACATTAAAGATGATTTTAATTTTCCTTTCGTGAACTTTGAATTTCTATGTTCCAACATTATAGCAGCACCTGTATATGAAGTAATTGAAACGATTTTCCAAAACATGCGTCTCATATCATAATATTATTTAAAGGTGGGATACCAGCTAACAAGTAATCTATTGATCCAAGATAAGATCAAATGTGAACCATATGTATGCAGCTAGTCTAAAGCTTTTTTACATGCATTGCTAAACATTGAAACATGTGTACAAACATTGCTTTATTTATAAACTATTTTAATACATTATTATAAATACATATGTTTCAAATTTAAAGGCATTTCTTATATTTCTTATACCTGTTATATGAGTCTGACTCATATCAGATTTATTGTATTTTATGCCTCTATTAAAACTTACTGTGTTGTTTTTTTTTCTTTTTTTTCTTTTTTTTGGAATTTGTTTGTTTAATGTTTGTTTGTTGTTTTGTGTGTGTGTGTGTGTGTGTGTGTGTGTGTGTGTGTGTGTGTGTGTGTATGTGTGTGTGTTGGTGTGTGTGTGTGTGTGTGTGTGTGTGTGTGTGTGTGTGTGTGTGTGTGTTGGGGGAGGGGGATAGAATGCAACAAAGGAGAAAAAACATTGGTATCAATGTTGATAATATCTTAAAACATTAAAAGTAGCAAACATAATGTGAAGATTACGCAGTTTTAAGAAATCGATTGATTGACTGTTGCTTGCAGAATTGATGGATATGCAGGACGAGAACAAATTCACAATACATAATCTAAACATCAGGCACAGCCAAATGAACGTCCCACTTCATCAAAGGTATAATTGCCGGACGTGAGTAGTGCAAGGATGACCATATATGTATACTACCAATCAATGCAATTGTTAGGGTTCAGAATGTCAATGTGGTGTTGGGTAAGCCTTGGTCTTGAGATAATAATAGCCAAGAAGAAGTGCACGACATGAAATGGGCCTATAAAACATTATACATCAGCATTAGCATTTACAAATAACAAAAACGAAATACGACTAAGAACTAAACAAGGCGGAATAACGGCTCGTATCTACGAATTTGAAATATACTAACTTTAAATACAAATCTCTGGTTTATATTTCCCAATGCCACTGGACGTATAGTAAACAACAATCAATCAATCAAAGAAACAGATTTAGTTTTATTCCATTTTTTCACTTATTTTAAACTAACAGTTCTGATTCAAACAGGAAGACTCATATGACGGAAAGTTAGATGCCATTAGGTTATCATCTTGGACAAGACATTTTAATTGTTCAATCCTTGGAGCTGGATAAAAACACTGATTGAAATTCATCAATATGCGAATTTTAAGAACAGATTATTAATAATTTAAGCCTAGAATCTCGATTTCACTAGATTTAAACTCATTCAAAACGATTTATGCTAATCGCATGTCATCAAAAACCCATAATGTGTACACTTTGTTTTGATAAAGCGGTATGAGGAGATATAATTTCAGATTAAAAATGCATAGTCTCAATGACCTTGTACAAAAACATTGAGAAATGTGAGACAGTTTTATTTTTAAACAATGAGAGTTTTTGTATTGGTATTACTGATCAAATTTAGTTATACAGCTTTAGATTAGATTAATTAAATATCTACTCATTATTGACCAACCACTGCAATATAACTTACTTTCAGGTAGTACATTATCATTCGTACTTTTATACTTTAAAAGTTAAATTTGAACGTTTTCCAAATTAAGTCACTTTTTGAAGATTGAATTATCATTGATTTAATCACTGATTTCCGTATATATTTCTTCTTTTGTACGTTTTTCCATATGATTTACCGTAAAATATTATTTTGTTGATTTTTTAAAATCGTTCAATCATTTTCAGTTCTATTCTTTTAAAAGGATCGTCGACTTATATATCGTTTAGTCTAATTGATTTCCATAGTTCAGAACCAAATCTAATTTTAATTTGTTGCCTCTTTCGGATTTTTACCAATTGTGATGGAATACATAATCTACAAAGAAATTTTCAAAAACGCATCCAATGCTTGCCAATCAAGAAAAACGTTAATCTCAGATCTTAATTGATCATTGATATAGTTAAGAAAAGTTTATTTCAGGATTAATGCATAACCGATCATTATGTTTATGCATTATTCAGGGAAAAAAAAGATCAAAAAGGTTTTGCAAAAAAAAGTGTCGAGAAAAATACTTAAAACTCACATTAAAGGGTAAGAAACTGAAGAATTCGAAAAACTTACAAATCAATAAAAACTGCTTTTTATTTTATTGAGGCGAGCCAAATGATTCTCATTCTCCTGAAGAATGTGTAACTTCTGATTCGACTGGATTGGCTGATGTTCCATGTACAGGAACAAGGACAACTGCTTGTCAGAAGAAACCAGGTAATCTTTGTGTTGTGTAACGACACCTTCATGAATAAATATAACAAATTGTCTCCAATTGCTGAAACAATCAGACATATGCCTAAAGAATTACGGCGACAGTCGCGTCTAATATAGGACAAAAGCAGCATATATTCAAATACACATGCTATGATATAGATAATAAGCAAGGACGATAACACAGTCTTAATCTTTTACAAATACAAAAATAAAAAGAAGCGGTATGATTGGCAATGAGACAAAATGAAGTAGATTTAAATCCCGGCTTACAACAATGAACAATACACATACCACAAGCTATAAGGGGTCCCAATAGGACTGAACACTATTCTTAAAAGAAAACAAAATTTTATTACTTACAAATAAAAAATACCACGACGTGTCAAACTTCGAAACGAACCAGTTCGACTATAAGAAGAAATTGAAGACAACATGGTGATGTTTTTAACTTGTAATAATAACTATAATAATTCAATGATATATTCTTTATTAAAAGAGGGTGACTCAACGAAAACTTGTCTTATTTTTATTGAGTCCCCCAAACAAAATACAATGTATATTTATTTACATACATAACATTTCCAACAAAGAAAAATGATTGAATAATTCTACATAACGACATTTTTAGCTCACCTGAACTGAAGAGCCAAGTGAGCTTTTCTCATCACTTTGCGCCCGTCGTCGTTTGTCGTCGTCGTCGTCGTTGTCGTCCGTCGTCGTTAACTGTTACAAAAATCTTCTCCTTTGAAACTACTAAGCCAAATTAAAACAAACTTGACCACAGTCATCATTGGAGTATCTAGTTTTAAAAATGTGTCTGGTGACCCGGCCAACCAACCAAGATGGCCGGCATGGCTAAAAATAGAACATAGGGGCAAAATGTAGATTTTGGCTTATATCTCTGAAACCAAAGCATTTAGAGCAAATCTGACATGTGGTAAAGTTGTTTATTAAGTCAAGATCTATCTACTCTGATATTTTCAGATGAAACGGAGAACCCATTGTTGGGTTGCTGCCCCTAAATTGGTAATTTTAAGGAAATTTTGCTGTCTTCGGTTATTATCTTGAATATTATTATAGATAGAGATAAACTGTGAACAGCAATAATGTTCAGCAAAGTAAGATATGTAAATAAGTCAAATGTTCAAAATAGTCAATCGACCCCTTAAGGAGTTATTGCCCTTTATAGTCAATTTTTAACAATTTTTCGTAAATTTTTGTAATCTTTTACAAAAATCTTCTCCTCTGAAACTACTAAGACAAAATGTAATCAAACATGTCCACAATCATCATTAGAGTATCTAGTTTGAAAACTGTGTCCGATGATCCTGCCTGCGAACCAATATGGCAGACATGGCTAAAAATAGTACATAGGGTAAAATGCTGTTTTTGATTGATATCTCTGAAACTGAAGCATTTAGAGCAAATCTGACTGGTGGCAACACTGTTCATCAGATTTAGATATATCTGCCCTGAAATTTTCAGACAAATCCGACAACCAGTTGTTGGGTTGCTGCCCCTAAGTTAGTAATTCTATGGAAATTTGCAGTTTTTTGCTATTAACTTAGATATTATTATGATAGTATCTAATGATATCTTATACTATAAATTATGATTTTTACCTTATTTTACATGATTTCCAAAGCATCAGTAAATAACGGTGAGCGACACAGGCACCTTAGAGCCTCTAGTTGTTTTTTTTATTGTGAATGGTAAATCATTCCATGCCTTGGTTGCAGAATAATGAACATATTTTGTTTATAAAAAAATAGTATTTGGTGCGGCTTGGAACAAATAAGTCGTTATTAGAGACAGATCGCAACCAAGAGTGTTGAATATTGTTATTAATTAGCATTGATAAGTTATCTAGTGTTAGTCCTTTTTTATACATTATAATAGGTTGGTGGTATTTTTCTCTTTCTGCAAAAGGTAACCATATTAAAAAAGAAATCACAAAATTTGAGGGAACAGAAATATCACATACAATTACAATTCTTGCTACTTTTTTTTTAAAAGTTTTATGATTCTATCTAGATCGTTATGTAATAAAATTCCCCATGCAGAACTAAAATAGTCTTATGGTAGAATATATATGCATTATACAATGGTTGTTGTGTGTGTATAAGCAATTATGCTACCCCATATAGATATCTTGGATATGATTGGTTAAAGGACTACACGTGGTGACTACATACATTTGATATAGGGTGTTCTAAAAATATGGTGTTGGTTACCATATTGGGTTATTTACCATATGAAGCTAGTAAGCAGTTACTTCCCTTTCAAAATTAAAAAAATCTGAAAGGTTTCAACAGACAAAGAAATTGATAATGAATGATTGAAATGAATTCATAAAACAAATTTACAGACAACAAGTTGTTATTGTTCATTGTTGGCATTTGTTTTTTTTGTATAGACAAATGGAGAGAATGTAGGTTCTTGATACTAAGTATTGAAGACTTAATCACTTTGATAGGCCTCTAGTCTAAATACCACATGTGAAAATAGTTGGTTCGTTGCACGGTGTGCTAGTGATCTAATACAATATAAATGGGGTCAGCGAATTCTATATGGGGATTCGAGCTTCGCTCTCAACCCCTATGGAATTTACTGACCCCATATATCTCGTAGTAGGTCACTAACACAACATGTGACTAATAATATTCTTTGAAATACAAATAAGGAGATGTAGTATGATTACCAATGAGACAACTATTCCCCAAAGTTCAAATGAAGTGGATCTAAGCAATAATAATCAACTGTATGGTTTTAGTTTATACAAACGTGATATTTTCGATAGGACCATTTTACTTATACGATTAACATATTCTTCCCAGCTGAACTTTTCATCAATGTCAATTCCAAGTAATTTGAAAGAATGCATTTTTGAATAATTCGTTGTCATCATCAGCGTTGTTATGACAAGCATTTTACAAAATAAACACACAAGTTAAATGGAATAGTCACAAAAGCAAAGACTACCTATTTTTTAAACACAAGGCTTCATCGTGATTGCGGTTGATACTAGTATTTGATATTTTGTTTTAAAGATGTGAATTTTTTAAAGGCTTTCAAATTACAAATTTAATCTACCTGCTGTCATGACTGCTGTATATACCCTAGTTTTTGACATTTCACCTATTATGTCTGTTTGTTTTGCTCACACATTGTTGTCAATATAATGCAATTTATTGCGACTGTCATAAAAGTGAGAGGTTTAGCTAGCTATAAAACCAGGTTTAATCCACCATTTTCTATAAAATGCCTGTACCAAGCCAAGAATATGACAGTTGTTTTTCATTCGTTTGATGTGTTTGAGCTTTTGATTTTGAAATTTGTTAAGGGACTTACCGTTTTAAATATTCCTTGAAGTTCGGTATTTTCGCAATACGATTCTTTTTGTTTTAAGTATTAATAAAAGAGGGAATTTTAGAATAATAGTTCGTTATAAGCAGTCAGTTTGTCCCAAATTTGTCAAAATACGTTCAAAACATCGCTGATGTATTATGGACTTTGCAAGTTAATAATTTAACCTCATTGAACCATAGTCATGTGACCTTTTATTAAACCCCGTAGCTTGATATTGGTTGTGCATGTACTAGGCGTGTTCAGCTATAAAAAGGAAAAGAACGTCAACATTGAAAGTAAGACTAGGGTGAGTCATTGTGTTGACTGATTCGATACACAAAAAAATATTTTTTACACAGGTAAAATCGATGATTAACATATTTTCTCCCTGAAATATGAAATCAACCAGACCAAGAAAAAATCAAATGCACGTTCTTGCTATCTCTTTGTATTTTTGTCCCGGTTATATGACCGTCGGCAGTCTTTGGAGGTCATCCCGATTGTTAATTAGATGGAGTCTAGTTAAAAATACACACGAAATGCTGATATATACATTATCGCGTTCATGCTTTCATTGTTAATTGTTTGTTGGAGACTTTTTCATGTTTTTGTAATTTGGATATACGTTTAATATAAAAAAAGAAGATGTGGTATGATTGCCAATGAGAAAACTCTCCACAAGAGACCAAATGACACAGTAATCAACAACTATAGGTCACCGTAAGTATGTTCTAAATCAAACCTGAGAATTTGAGTCAAATCGATGAACACGAATTTGACAGCATTCCCATTTAAGGTGTACCGGAAACACATGAAGTGCGCACTGAAATCAAAAATATGCCGTAACGTTGTACAGTCTTGGATTTATGCTTTATTGCCTGCATTTTGTACATTTTCTGTTTAACAGATATTATAGCCGACGAAGATGAAAGTGTTACCCTTACCTGTGACGTCAAATACAAAGAGGATATCATAAAACTGTTTTGGACAAGATCAATTGATGACAACAGTGTAATCGTTTCTGAGTACGCAAAAGGCGGGAACGTTACATTACCTAGTCTGGTTTTTGAACACGTAAAATGGACAGACGAGGGATTGTATAAATGCCATGTGACAATCATTTCCGGACAGACGCTTACAGATGAAACGAGTCTCTTCATAAATGAAAGTATGTAGAATACATTTTACGCTTGCCATTCTTTTTATTTTGTATTGCGTAGAACATAAAAAAGTAGGTTGGGATAATTAAATACAAATAGTAATGATATAAATTCAGACAAGTTCAACACTATCATGGTCATTGTCCAAAACATCTTAAGAAATCTTTATTAGTTTGATATAGTACACAAATATTTGAAGTCTTAAGTTTCATGGTTAACACGCATGTATACATAAGTTTTAACATAATTATAATTTGCCATAACCCCGCATGCAGTGTATCAGTCACCCAAGATAAGAAAATGAAGGTTAATTCATATTCGCATTTCGAACGAACCAAATATATAAAATATTATTTTAGTTTCCTCGTCGGCTTGAAAAGAGGGCAATGTTTAAAATTGTAAACAGAATGCCTGGCAGAAACACTGAGTCGTTTAGGCTGATAAATATTTGCCATGTAGTAACATCAATATACAATGTATGTTTATTTTGTACTTAGTATACATGTATAATATGTGTCAATTTTACCGAAGATATTCTCCAATGGATTTTAACAGGGCATATACCACGTGACACATCTGTTTCGTCTGATTTGCAAGCTCGAAGTATCTTTTTAACTGGCCATGTAGCTTTCAATAGTCGAATGAAACATGTTTACGCGCGTCTGGCGTATGTACAACATTTACTCTTGGTATCTATGATGACTTTATTTACACCTTCTGTTTTTACAATAAGAGTGTAAGATTTTCCTTTCAGCTTATAACTACATTCGTATGACTACTTTTCTGATTGGATTCCATTAATATATCCCCTCATAACTAGAAATTAAAGAAACAACAGACACAGCCTCCTCAGCTTCATTTTTAGACTTATACCTTGAATTTGACATACGCGGTCATCTCAGTACCAGAATCTATGACAAACGAGACGATTTTTATTTTGAAATTATCAATTTCCCCCATCTTAGTAGCAATATACCAACTTCACCTGCATGTTGGATATATATTTCCCATCTTATTCAACTTGCAGCTGCTACTCAGACTTTGTAAACAGTCACCAGTGTCTGAGTAGAAAGTTGATGAACCAGGGGTATGTCAAAGAACGTCTCGTCCTTTTACTAAAAAAGTTCATCGGAAGGTACCAAGACCTTGTTGATAAATATTCCATATCAACTTCACAAATAATACACGATGGTCTTGAAGTATAGATTCTGGGTACTGACATTATTTGTCATCCTAATAACTTGTTATAGTATTCTTTTGTCTGTCTTTATGAATAATACTTTTACTGTTTAGTATGTTTTTGTGGTGATATTCATTTGACATGGCTCTGTACTTATACATCTCGTCATTGTGTAATTGTTCTATGGTTAACATTTTGTATTCTTGCATTTCATTTTTGCTAATGTGTTTTTTCTATATGCCTTTTTGTGTTTCTTTGTTACATATTTTTTTGTTTTTATAGTGATTAAGATTATAACATAATGTTGACTGCTGTACCTCTATTTTTGACATTTTTACCTATTATGTCTGTTTGTTTTGTTCACACATCGTTGTCAATATAATCGAATGTTATGCGACTGTCATGCACGTGAGAGGATAAGCTAGCTAAAAAACTAGGTTTAATCCATCATTTTCGACATAGGAAAATGCCTGTACCAAGTCAGGAATATGACAATTGTTATCCATTCGTTTGATGTGTTTGAGCTTTTGATTTTGCACTTTGATTACGGACTTTCCGTTTTGAATTTTCCTCGGAGTTCGATATTTTTGTTATTTTACTTGTTAACACTACATAACTCGATACCATATTTCTTATGTTTTATCCGTATTATGAATAGCTTTTTCGTCGTTTCATTTAAGACAACTAATTCTAAATGAAAGAAGTTTGTTATTTTGTTATCCAAAATATTTAAATATTGATTTTTTGTGATTATTTTTTTTTATGTCATTTGTTTATTAGATTCGTTGTATTCATACGTTTTTATAATGGATTTTGTAAAGGACCAACGACTTCTATACCTATTATTGTCACGTCTTGTATACAAAAATACATATATATATATAAGTAGGTCTAAACAAGTGACAACTCTACCACAGATCCATTCATTGGATTACCAGTGAAGGTGAAATTAAATATTTATTCATATTCACTCTAAATATCAGCACAACAATATTAAATCTGCAAATTTGCGGAAGGAAATTTTTGTTATTTCCTCGCCGATATTCGAACTTATGCTGTTGAGATATCGAGACAACATATCGCCTGCACAATGTCCAGCACTCTAGACCACTCGCCCACCTAGACTGAACTTAAAAATTCAGCTTTCGGTAGCCTAGTGTTACCATTCCTCGTCAGCAGAATCTACAGTTGTAGCACAATACATTATATATTAGGCATGAAGATGGAATTGATTGCAGATTAGCTAAATTATCGGTATCTCAATAGCATGGGTTCGAATCCCGGCGAGGGAAGAACAAAAATTTACTCTATCAACGGAAAAAAGTTGTGACATGGAAAAGTCTAGAAGAACCGAATAAATGATTTGTTATTTTCTAACTACACTACATAAATGTACTACAACAATGATGAGTTATGTCGAAATTTAAAGATAAAAATGGAATAACACTAAGCATAATGCATTACATGTCATCTTAAATTTCATATTTGATTCTACTTTGACAAGGATTTGCAAACTGTTTATACCGTGATAAAATATCAACAATTGGCACGTAGATATAGCAAAGACACTTTTTTTAATTTGTTTTTGACAACTTGAAAAAGAGGCAGATGATACCAAGGGAGTATTCAAAACTCATCGGTCGAGAGGAAACTGACAACGTCATGCCAAAAAAATTATGAAAAACAATGAAAAAACAAACAAGTCCACGCAATGCTACATAGAAAACTAAAGACCAATTAATACAAACCCCATCTAACATTAAAGTTGATCTCATGTGCTCCATAAGGGTATGAAAAAAATGCTCACTCACCTAGTGACATCCGTTATGTTGTTCATGGTAAGTTCACATTCGGGAATAAGTGTCTTCCGGTGAAAAGACGGTATTATGGTAACGACAATTGGAACATATATATGGTCATCTGTGACATTGCTATTCCAGGTTCCAAGATATTGAAGATTTATTTATTGACAGCATGCATAGATATATATTTAAGAAATAGAGGGAAAAATGAATAATAATAATATTTAAGTTTTCATTTTTTTTCAGCAAATATGTGTCCTTGTACATGTGAATATCGGAGAAAACTAGAATATTGGGGATCTAAGATAATTCCAAATCGAACCAAGGAAGAGTTGCTGAAGGAACTTGAATCAGAATTACAGAAGATTAAAAAGGAGCTAGCAGTAAATAAAACAAAACTATCGTCAAGCATCCGCAGGCGAACATCCGCCCCTGATAAACGGAAATCTTCTGAGACGATGGGATTAGCCGGAGCTGTTTTTATTTGTATTGTCGTTGGAGTGGTTGTACTTGTTGATTTACTCAGTTTGGTTAAGTTTGTAAAGTCGACAATTACCTCTTGGAATTTCAAGAAAATGGGAGAAAAAGCAAAGGATAACAAGAGAAAAATAATTGATATTAACAAAAGGAAAATCCAAACTTCAGATCTTCTGCATAAGAGTAAAATTCTAGCAAAAGAATAACTTTATGGCGTATAATTTCGAATGAATTTGAAAGAAAACTAGATATCCTGGCTGTTCAATATCAAGTTGATTAGTGTGATTTAGAAACACAATTTTCATTGAACAACATCTTTAATACCAATGTATCTATTAGCTAGTTTTGCAATAATTATTAATTAAAAATTATAAACACTTATAGACCTATGTAGAGTAATTTTCTTTCAGAACGACAACTCAGAATCAACCTGGACGATACCAATTTTCAAGGCATAAAATAATGACCTGTGTATGGTCATTATTTTCCTTAATTAAAATGCAAACTTTAATTTTCTTAAACATTCGTTTAATAGTTATCGTGTGCAGTTGATTAAGACATAAACAATACTGTCCTCCATTTTTTAGACTGAATTACAAAAAAAATCGTCGTAAACGCACATTTTAACTTTCGAAACAAATAATATGAAATGTTGTTAATTTATCGCTAAAATAAAGGGGCAATATTTGAGATGAATTTGATGATGCAACACTCGTCACTTTTAAAACAAACCAGAACTTACACATTCGTGTGTAGAATTTGGAAAATCTTATTTAGTCCCTGTATTGGAAAACATACATTAACCTATGGATATTCGTTTTTCGTGGTATTTGTACATGTATCACGATTTCTTGCTCTATTCGTGTCAGTTCTGAATTAATAACATCTATATATATATATATCTATATGGGGTATAATATTTAATTCTTAGTTCTTTGTTTACAAAAAATGCATTGCAATTCAAAAGTGAAGAAAAACAATAATTCTGAACAGCCTGGTAAAAACTGTTGACAAAATAATCTGCTTTTTCGCGATGAAAGTGTCGCGAAAATAAACCCATAGCACCCCCTGTCATAAACTAAGTTGTTAATAAATTTTTCATACATCGTAACAATTCATTTGTGTCTTACTTCATGCAGTTATAGTGATATTTCTGTTCTAACTGGATAATCATAATGAATGATCATGCTTATATCTAGATTAATTAGTGAGTTTTACTTCACGTTACAAATGAGCCATATGGCGTATTAAACTAACAAGCATTAGAAAAGAATATCCAAATTTAATTGGGTCGGTAAAATAGGATGGAAATCCTGCAAATCTTTGCAGAAAATGATCTTTTTGGCGGTATATAAGTCAGATATTTCATATTCTAAGGTTTTTCCTGTCGTAATTACTATGGCGAGTGGTTGCATATGTATACATCTCTCACAACCGCCAAAGAAGATGCCTTATTTTGTTTTAATTGTACTGTCGGATAGAAATACAGGCGCCAATACTTCAAATACATCAATCAATCTTAATTAAACTCCTTAATATAGTTGATAATATTATCCTCCATTCACAAATGTTGATAAGTCATAAACACATCCTTTCCTTTACATAGTTTACTATATTCGTTGTACATGATTTGAAAACGCGTTAGTAAATGAATGAAATGAATGTTGATAAATATAATGCAATATTAATTTTTTTCATTGTTACTTATTCTACCAAATTAAGTATGTATCAAGGGAATTTTGGTTGAACGTCAATATGTCTTAAACCACACTAGAGAAGACTAGACATCTATATGGCATTATTTATGTTTGTATTATCAATACGGGACATAAATATAATAATGTTAATCTTATCCATATATCTAAGAGGGCAGATCTCAAAGAGCCATCAACTTCCTCAGGTTCTTACACGTATTAAAGTCTGTACATAGACTGCGTTTATATATATCCCCATTACAATGTATAACTCGGTACGGACTTCATAAACATGGGTGTGTACCAAACACAAAAACTACTGACCAGAGTTATCGGAAAGAATGACATAAATCGACACTTTGTAAGATTTACAGTCACCGTTACTAAGAGGCTTACCGATAGCATGTTATAGGACCGGTATTGTGTGAACTTATCTGTAACTTTACCGAATCTGTCCTATTCCCGATTGTGATGTTGTGTTTATTCTCATGGAAGATGACCTATGCATCGAGACAGACGCTTATCCTATGGATGCATTCCGTTTTGTTCCCTTTGGGGTTCTTTCGATTCCTCAAATCTTATTTCTAAACTTGATTTGTCTTTTTGTAACATATTTAAGAGTTTGGACATCGGTAAACTGCTTTCGCCTGAATTGCCTTCGGATTACTTAAGTTGCATACTGTAGTTTGTACTGGAGTTTTACGTTGTTCCGTTTGCATTTTTGTTGCGTTTAGTGTTATATTTTATTATTATCTGATATGAGACTCTAAATAGATGTACAGGTACTTTTCCATACAAATTAAAGTTCAATAACATCAGGATTAAAGAAAAATGCGACGAAACACACTAGGAAATCGATTCAAAATTGTCTGACACCAGATCATCGTTCGGACCCTGAAGTGATATCAAATAGCAAGTGTACATAGTTTTTAAAGTTTGACTAAGGATGGGGAAAGATGAACCCATCATAGGTATCAGTATTGGAATTTTGTACGTCCGACTCGCGTTGCGTCTTAAAGACTAATCAGTGACGCTCGAATCAAAAAAGTTAAAAAGGCCAAATTAATTTTATTCATTTTGAACAGATATTGTAGTACGTGACCAGCTCCTACCTGGTCGATACAACTGTTGGTAGACTGTACCATAGGGCATCATCAACGGAGTAGTCAGTGCTTCAATACTGTCATGTTTTTTTAACAAACGTTACTTAAATTCACCGTTAATAGATCATCAAGAAACTATAGTACTAATTACCTGAGGCATAATTGACCTTAGATGAATTTTGTTATTTTCGTAGGTTCTATTGGACCTATGAAAAATATGTTGGTTTGACCGTTCTTGATAAAAGTAAATTCAGAAAGCGCTGCGGGAAAAAGGTCTATGAAATATGTGTGTTTTCATTTTTATTTTACACAGTTTTGGACTCAAATTTTTAAACCTTAAGGTATCTTTTACGTAGCTATGTATATGTTACAGGCATTATCTAAATTTAGTCATTTTAAATTCTAAGTCTTATGAATTTGAAGCAATTGTGTCTCGTTTCAACATTTCTTCATTCCAATCAACATTCAAAATTAATCTCCTTTATCCGGGTTAATCTATTGAAAAACTTACATCTTCGATTTATAATTAAATTCTTCTCGTCTTAAATGTGCGTAAAATATTTGCTACTGGATGTAAACAAACAACCAGTCAATAAAATAAAACCATGCTTATTACCATCTGCTCCATATCACAAACTTCTGTTTTAAATCCAGATTCTCCAAATATTTGTTTGTAAACTTTTTTTCTTTTGAAAGAACGATTTATCCTTCTGCCAACATGACGAAATTATCATAAAGTTGCAATACAGAGCGAGTACATAATCAACGTAGTTTCACTTAAAAGACCACAAACTCTCCGAGTTCGGTTTAGAAGATGAACTCAATTCTACTATTGCAAGTAATTAGTCATTTTCTATGCAAGATATTGTGTGTTTGGTCAAATGCATTTCAGTGGTAATTATCCTTTTAAAATTAACAACTAACCCGAAACATCATTTTGTCTATATTATTATTTGTAAATATTACTATTGGTGTCAATAATAAGTCGCGTTGAATAAGGGGAATTCATCGATCTCTTTGTATAAGATACCTCTTTTTAAATATTTGAAATCGTTACCTGTAAGTTTTTGTGTGACGATTAAGAAAGTTCAAATCAAGATAATAAACAAATAATAATGGAAAAACAAGAACTCAAAATTAACAATACCGGGTTCATGTTCGTGTTTTTTTTATGATATTGTCGTGAAGATTACAAATCAGAAGTTTGTGTATTTAAACAGAGCACTTGTTAGCCTTTTTCAACTGAATTTTATAGTTCTTTCTTATGTTGTACTGTTATACCACTATCGCAGATTAGGGGGAGGGTTGGGATCCCGCTAACATGTTTAACCCCTTCCACATTATTTATGTATGTGCCTGTCTCAAGTCAGGAGCCTGTAAATCAGTGGTTGTCGTTTGTTTTTGTGTTACATAATTGAAAAAAAATACAGTTATCAACAAAATAAATGTTTTTGAGACATCACTCTGTTTTACAACAATTTTGATTGATATATTGAATAGCGTTTACCTTGAACGAAGATGAAAATAATTAATAAAAGTGTTTTAAATTATCGTTTTAGAAAAATATAAGATCACACATCAACGTTATTCTGAAAATTAATCAGGCGGAAAATCCGGTTAAAACAGTTCCCTTTAAAGGTACGACACAGCTATTTTATATCTTTTTATAAGTTTACGTTGGTATCACACATGATTGAATAATGCTTAAAAAGCAAACAAGGAAAAGCTTTTGCATTGATCCTTATTGAACTGTCAGATCCCTCGGTCTATATGTTGTGTTGGTATAAGAATTATGGAAAGTGCTATATATACATTATATACCTTTGCCAAACATTATTATGTCAATTATCAGTACATGTAATGAAGGTGAAGTTAACACATTAATTTCATATAATACTATTTTATCTTACGAATTACCAATAATTGCTTTCAGAACAAGGAAGTACGTAAATAGCATTTGAACTCGGTGTTTGTTTTAGTCTGCTGGTGTGAAAAAAACAAACTTAGTTGATTTTTGTTTTGATAAAAATTCAAAAACACAAGCACACTGCAAATACGCCATTCCGAAGGGAGAATGATGAAGCTTCATTTTTTGTTAATTATAGTCCAGACATTGATGCTCTTCAACGAATTCTTGTCTACCGCTAGTAAGTATATGGACTAAACTATAACTCTTTTGAATACTGTTAACTGTATATAATTTAAAATATTAAAGCAACAAGTTTATGGTATAAATCATTAGAGATGAAATATTTGTTCTGAATGTTGCAGGATTTTCTTAAGGAGAAAATTCTTGTTTCATCTCGTAAACTGCGTTTACTTGAACGATAAGGGGCGATGGTACCCCTAATAAACATTAATATTATAGCAAATGGTGAATATGTAAGGTTAGTAGGGGGAGTGGGAGTCTTATTTAAAATCCAGAGAATGTTTTATTATTTGTCAAAATGTAGTTTTCATCAATATTTTTTTCCAAACATAATAAAATGTATTAGTCACCGGACTTTTTTTAACGCTACAGGTTTGGCAAAATAGTTAGATTTTGCATAGCTTATGCATGGAAAATCCAATTTGTGTGATATAAAGAAAACTACATTATTAAATGTTAAGATACAATGTGAGAAGATAGCTCTTATAAAAAGTAAAATCACAAACATACTCAGGAAAATCAAATTTGGAAAGTCCCTAATCACATGGCAAAATCAAATGACAAAACACATCAAAAAACGAATGGACAACAACTGTCATGTTCCTGACTTGGTACAGGCATTTCAAATGTAGAAAATGATTGATTAAACCTTGTTTTATAGCGCTTAACCTCTCACTTTGTACGACAGTCTCATCAAATTCTGTTATATTTACAATGATGCGTGAATTAAACAGACATACTAAATAAAATAGTCAAAATATTGGAACAGCAGTCATAACATGCTTTCAGATAAGAAAAAGAACAATAATTAAAAAGTCAATTGTTCATGAACAATTGAAAGGTCTTTCCTTTTTTCTTTTATTGATAGCTTTCTTAGTTCAAAAATATATGGTTGCTTAGGACTTTTATGTTCATAACAAATGGCTGTTATGGACAAACATCATTCCTAAGGATAAAAATATTACTTCCAGTATTATAAATGTCATATGTACTATTCATAGTCTTTCAAGTTAAAAAATTAAGTGATTGCTAAGGACTTATATGTCGTTGTTAGGGACAAAAATGTGACTTCCAGTATTAAGAATTTCATATTTATAGCCTTCTATGTTAAAAAATATATGGTTGCTAAGATGTTTTATGTCGTTGCTAGGGACCTTGACATAATTTTATAGATCTTATTATGCTAAACATTTTTGCATTTCAAATTTTTTTTCTATCTCTAACCTCTTTTGAGTTATAAGCGAAAAATCATCATTTCGGACCCGAAAAACAGTTTTTGTGCCCTAGGTCCATAACAAGTGGTCCAATAATTTTGAACACACATAGCAAATGTAGATCTGGACAAGACACATATTTTCTCCGTTATATTTTATCAGCTATCTTTTACGGTTATAGAGTAAATCCGATAACAAGCTAAGGTCAAAATCTAGTTCATGACCTTGACCTTTGACTTTAGATCAATTTTCTTAGTCACGTAAATTGATGATCATTGGTGAAGATCCTAGGTGGCTACAACTTACGGTTTCTGAGTTTAAGTGGCCAACTGACATCGGTTAATTTTCGAAGGGGCATAACCTTACCAATGAGTCGTTGAATCTTTTCGATTCATAAGGAACGAAGAACCAGGGTCTGTTCATGAACAAATTCCACCCTTTGTTTTTTTTTCTACCTATTATGGTTACGGAGTTAGAATTATAACAATGTTTTCAGTGTTAGGGGAGATAAACCCTATAAAGGAAATGTTACGGGGTCGTGCCCTCACAACAAGATAGCTTTTGGTCAACCGATATTAGATACCTAATATCATTTTAGCATGTCACGTACTTTTTTGAAAGGTCTTTCAATCAGTAAGAATCTATTTAAAAATGGTAATATTAAAATTTGATTTTAAATGTCAGTTTCAGCGTCAAATGACAGCTTATTGTACGCTGATTGCAAAAATATAAGGTTTCTATACAAAAAGATATAAATAAGGGAGATAATTTTTAACTTCCGGTTTAAAAGATGTTTCTTCCGGTATGGTTTGACAGTTAACATGACACTGATTCAAAAAATATATGGTTCTACATACTTTTACATTGAGTTAGTACAAAAAATAGCTACTTCCGGTTTACAAAAGGTCACTTCCGATTGTCTTTTCTAAGGTCACATTGCTTACAACTCAATGCAAAAAGTCTCATGGCTTTATCATGTGTATATATGAGGTAAAAGCTAAGGTAAAAATCTATAGATCGTTTAATAAGCATATGACCTTGACCTAAATTTCAAGGTCATCAACCAAGGACCTCAAATCAAAAGACTGTAGTCCTCTACTTTATATTGGTAATGAGTTATGTAACCATACGTATGATATTAGATATAAAAAGGGGAAAACTCGCGTCAAATGTCTACGTACCCTTTCGACTAAAAATTATGTGTTACGACATGTCGCAACTAACAATATTGTGAAAATATTTTGTCAATATCTTATAAGATTTCTGAAAATGAGAGATAACAAGCTAAAATCAAAATTTTGATCATGACCTTGACCTTTGACCTTGACCTTATTTTCATTTTTTTGAACCAAGGACCACAAATCAAAAGACTCTAGGCCTCTATCACTTATGGTTTTCCAGTTAGAAATACATTTCACTTATATAAAAAAAAAGGAGAAATAACTCTCATATGGAGTCTCCGGATAGCTTCAGTCAAAACTGATCAAATCTTCCTGAGGACATAACGAGCAATTTGGTAAAATTAATTTGTCGGTTTCTTATATGGTTGCGAATATTAAGCGATAATAAAGAAAACAGTGTTTTCGGGGAGATAACTCTGATATGGGAAAGTGTTCGGTTAAGCAGGGCCAGTTTCAAAAGCTTATAAACTGTTCGATATCATATTTCATATATCTAAGCGACATCTTGCGAAACAAAAAATATAGCAAAGGAAAAAAAATTAGGTGGAAGAAAAAAAAAAATTAAAAACCAATTTTCAGAGAACAATTGAAGGTCTTTCCACCAGTAATGATCTATTTTGATATGAAAATATTAAAATTGGGTTTTAAAATATTAATTTCAGCGTAAAATGACAACTTATTGTACGCTGATTCTAAAAATATAAGGTTTCTACACAAAAAGATATAAGTAAGGGAGATTATTTTCTACTTCCGGTTCAAAATATGTAACTTTTGGTACTGTCTTATTTAATGACGCTGATTCCAAAAATATATGGTTTTACATACTTTTACAATAATTTATTACCAAAAATTAGCTACTTCCGGTTATCAAAAGGTCACTTCCGGTTAGATTTTTTCATATTGCTTGCAACCTAATGCAAAAAGTCTAATAGCTTTAACATGAATCGAATGAGGCAAAAGCAAAGGTGAAAATCTAGAGCGTTAAATTAACATATGACCTTGAGGTCAATTTCAAGGTCATCAACCAAGGACCTCAAATAAAAAAACTCTAGGTCTCTACGTTATATTGTTAATGAGTTATATTACCATATGACTGATATTAGATATAAAAGGGGGAATACTCGCATCAAATGCTTACTTACCCTTTCGACTAAAATTTATGTGTAACGATATGTCACGACTAACAATTCTCCGAAAATATTTTGTTGATACCTGATAAGATTTATGAAAATGAGAGATAACAAGCAAAAATCAAAATTTTGAACATGACCTTGACCTTTGACCTTGACCCCATTTTATTTTTATTGGACCAAGGACTTCAAATCAACAGACCCTAGGCCTCTATCAATCATGGTTTTCCAGTTAAAAATTCATTTCAAAATTTTAAATACAAAAGGGGAAATAACTCTCATATAGAATCTCTATACGGCTTCGGTCAAAATAAAACAGAACATCCTGAGGATGTAACGAGCAATTTGGAAAAATAAATTTGTCGGTTTCTTATACGGTTGCGAAACCTTAGAGATAACAAGAAAAACAGTGTTCGGGGAGATAACTCTTATATGGGAAAGTATTCGGTTTTGCAGTGTCAGTTTCAAAAGCGTATAAACTGTTCAATATCATATTCCAAATATCTAAGCGACATCTTGCAAAACAAATAAACAGCGATGGAAAAAAATTTGGCGGAAGAAAAAAAAATAAAATTCAGAGGAAATCCAATAGGTCTTTCCACGGAAAGGTGGACAGACCAAATAATCAGAACAAAACCTATAGGTCTTTCAATCGAAAAGGTTGAAAGACCTAATAATGATAATCAGAAGAAGAAATACAGTAAGGTATTTCCTTATAGAAAAAGGAAAGACCTTAAAAATGGTCCCACA
Organism: Mytilus edulis; assembly: GCA_019925275.1. NCBI lineage: Eukaryota > Metazoa > Mollusca > Bivalvia > Mytilida > Mytilidae > Mytilus > Mytilus edulis. Next base: position 79,021,224 of record CM034361.1, on the reverse strand, counting down.
GCACTTGTGTTCTACACATATCCTCATTGATTGATATAATCTTGCATCCAGTTCATGTTAAGTTATGGGCATAGCAAACTCTAGAGGAAAGAACCGAATACAAGATAATATATTAAACGTTTCAGAAACCAAAATGTGGACTTCTATGCACAATGCAATGCAGAAGAGCTCACCGGATATAGTGCGCAGTTGTTTCTCAGTTATATAACTATCTGGAGCTCATAAAACGAAGCATTTTAATCAACATTATTGTCATCCAAGATATATAATCTTATTTTTACCATTGTAATGAAAAAGCAAACACAAACATACCAATACACTTGCCCTAATTGACCTTTCCCTTGAAAATCGATAAAGCAAAGGTTTGTTTTGTCAACATTATCCCATTGTTATGCTTATGTTTTTCTAATGCTGTCTCGTGCTCATCAACCCAAAAATTCATACATGTAATACCAATATTAAAATATAAATAGAAAACATATCCACATTTTGGTACTTATGGGTGGGAGATGGGGGAACTTATCAAGAACCTCATCAACCCAAACAGGCAATATGTATTGCCTGACCAAACATAGCCCTTAAACCAACCACCACTTGGATATTGAAAGAATAAGGATGTATCACATGTACTTCAACCAAAGATATCAACCAATGAGGTTATACACATATCCTCAGTGATTGATATAATCTTGCATCCAGTTCATGTTAAGTTATGGGCTTAGAAAACTCTATAGTCCATACAGCATATTTGCAGGCCAATCTCAAATTACACCACTAGCAAGGCTTTCCCTTAAAGAATAGTATTCCCAATACTCAAAACAAAAATATCTTCAACACTTTTATTAAATATTATTCCTTAATTACTTTAAAACACTACTAAACATTTAATGATACATGTACACAGTTCTTTATAAATAGTTCATAATTCAATAAATGCTCATGAATTTTGACCACATAAAGACTTAAAAGTTGAGTTAAGGCAATGAACTCCTATCAAAATGAACATTGTCATTATTTTGATAACGTATTTAGCACGTAGAAAGCTTGTAAGCAAAGGGACTTCACCTCCAAGTGTAAACTATGCTGGCTTGTCTCTTTCTTTACTGTTGTTGAATCAAACATTCTTATACTTCCTAATCAGGAACATTGACAATTGTATTTCCACTTGATTCTTCACACGTCTGCTGAATATATATTTACCAATAACAAATTGTTTATTTGTACTTAAGACAGCATTAGCCACACTTTGAAAAGGAAAAATCCCTTTGCCTACAATTCACGTGGAAAACCACTAGGGAATCAGTGTCCCTTGAACTGTAGACAAAGAAATCTAAATTAAAAATTTAACCATCATACATAAAATTTAAGTATACATTTGTACTAGTATACAAAATCATTCAACATTATATTTATTAAATAAAACAAAACAATAATATTGCAACCATTATTTAATCTCCCAAGACAAACAGATTTTTGTGACATATTTCAACACGTCAATGAAATTATATAGATATATTTTTTGTTTTTTTTAGTACCGTGCCATATTGGCATATTCTGTCTTTCTCACAGAAAAGACATACATAATTTAGTGTTTTATCCATATTTTTCCGATTCATTATTTGCCTATTTTCATAAATCAAAACATTACTTAAATTGCAATTTGTTCTCACCATATTCTGATCAGAAAAAATCCTTTCCTTTTAAGTTGTTCGAACTAATTGACATGAATCATTGTGCAATGTCATATTGCTTCTCCTTCATTCATCAGCCTGTCAAAGCTGTAGGTAACACCATCTGAAAACAAAAATATTCTATTCAATTCTATGTACAATCAAACAGACCGCTGAACGCGGACCTCGACGAAGACACCTTATAATTCAATACACATCACTCCAGTAAACACCATTAATATCAAGTGGCATGTCACACTAAATTATTCCACTTTCTCGATAATTCTATTCTTTTCTGACAAATTCTTTAAAAAGCATTTTCTATCAGTATGTACGATGTAATAATCAATGAAAAGTCCACAACACTCAAAAGTGACAAAAGAAACTATTTGCCCTATAAACAATTTATTATTCTCCTTTCAACTATACAGGTTTCCAAAATGGCCAGAGCCCCCACTTCCGCATATATTTTATATAGCGATATCACTTTGCCCTGCGTTTAACCGGCGCACGGCATAACAAATATCTGACCACATGGGTTGATAATAACTACCCCAGGGTGCTAAATCCCAAAGCATTTTGCCACCAAGGTCAATCATTACCATCTAGTTCTATCAAAAAGCCGCCAAGGCGAATACAAATGACCACCAAGGTCTTGACGCCCGAAGGCTAGTATTTTCAGGCATATATAAATGACCACCAAGGTCTTAAAGCCACCAAGGCAAATGTAAGTAAAAGTTAAAGAATATAGTTACTTTGCCGACAACACGTGGAGCACGACCTTCCCACAGCTTGGATATTGAAAGAATGAGGATGTATCACATGTACTTCCGCCAAAGATATCAACCAATGAGGTTATTGTTACATTGTAAAAAAAAGATTCAAAACACTTTCTATTATAACAATTACTTTATCTGAGTTATTTCCACTTACGTGACAAAATTTAAAAAAAAATGAATCAAACAAAAATAAATGACTTTTTGTGTTCTTTTTAGTAAATATGAAAAAAAAAACAAAAAATATTATATTATGAGTATTTGCAGACATTCATTCAACATTCATAAATATGATTCTTTGCGACTGTCATACCAGTGAGAGTTTAATTATATAACGAACCAGATTTAGTCTACTATGTTCTACATAAGGAAATACAATTCCTGTACCAAGTCAGGATTATCATTGCTGTTATCTTTCCGTTTGTTGTGTTTGTGCTGTTGATTTTGGCATTTGATAATGGACTTTCCGTTTTGAATGTTCAGGGACTCCGGTATTTTTTAACAGTTATTTCATTTTTGTTCTCTCTGCACGATGTGAACTTCTTTAGAGAAAAATATGAAAAAATGTTATCGTTGCGAAGGTCATATGATTAAATATAAATGCAATAAGCGGAATTTCATGGATTCGAAGCTTTTTTGTTTTATTAATCTTTATCAAATTCGCGAAAAAAGTGAGTTAGATCTGTGACACCAACCTATTTCCTAACCTTTTATTTGGCCTCCGAGCAGTTTTGATACGAGCATCAGTGACAAGTCTTATAAGGACGATATGTGCCTCTTCCTTAATCAAGTAAGAAAGCTTGTAACTTTGACGTGTTTGCTAAAACATAGAATAACGGTTAGACCAGAAATAAAAAAAAAAACAATCGTGAAAACTGTGAAGTGTTCATAACTTTGGAAGACAATCCTTACATAACTAAGTTATGAATGAATACATATTAATGTAATTGCCGAAATGTAAATACAAAATCCGTATTAAAAGCATCTGTTTTCAGGTCAATCGTTTAAAAATATTGCTTTAAAATGCAGGTGCACTTGCTTGTGAACATGGATGGGAGCTCCGAAGAGGTAAATGCTATCGCTATTTAAAAAGATCGTCGTCACATACTAATGGTGTACAGTTGTGCAATGACGTAAATGGTTTACTTATAATGCCGAAGACTGCCGAAGACAATGACATTGTTATGGAGCTTTTATGTCTATGGGGGTATTATTTTATTTATTTACATTATGATGATTATCTAAGATACAATATGTCCCACTTGATGCAGCAATGAATGTTTTGTTTCATTCATATAAGTTGCCACTATTTGACAATTCAAGAAGACCACGATCACGGACCAAGAGCAAAAGTGTGTAATGTTTTGTCTAGAGCAAAACAATTGCAAGAAATACAAGAAGCAAACTGATCTGAAAACATGAAATAAGGTAAACCAAAATTCTAATCACTCATACAAAGACAAGAAATTCCTAGATTCAAATGACGAATCAATGAATATTGTTTAATTTTCTTGTTATAATTTTCAACCGATGTCAACAAATGAGTTAAGAAAATCCGCAAAACAAATTTCAATTAAACTTGCACTGATCTCTCTAATTTACATTTGACATTATATCATGTATATTGTGCACCTGCAATTTTCAGATTTAGCAAGGTTTATTTCTGCCGGTCCCAATACAGAAACATGAATTTCGGCATGTCAAATAGGTTACTATGTTGCATGATTCAAAACGAGCATAACATTTTAACTGTTTAGCATGTGTAAATGTCTATTTTGTAGATTAAAGAGAATGTGGATGGGCGTATCAAATACTAACGAAAACAATAGTTTTAATGAGATTATTCCAAATAATACAAACACAACAACTGCAAAGATAACGGTGATTCGGGACCTGCTTTTGGTGTTTGTCATGTAATCGAAGCGTTATTAGTTTTATAACACCAATATCCTTAATTGATAGACCGTACAGCAGACCACATCAAACGTGAACTTTCGACCCCGACAAGAGAAAATATATGCACTAACAAACACAAACAGTAACGATTAAACATTATTCGCCTTCTGTTATATCGTAGAAGTGCTGAATGTTTTGGAAAATACTCAGATGAACAAGGAAATAAACTGCACATGATTTAAAGAAAAACAGGGTCATTATTCTCTGACCACTGTCGTGAGCTAGCTAGAGTAGCAAATACATTCATCATAAATACCAATATTGAATGTTGTACGCAAGACGTGCGTTTCGGTTTCGTCTACCAAAGACTCATCAGTTACACTCGAATAACAAAAAAAATAAAAGTATTATTTAAAGTTCGAATTTGAAGAACATTTAGGATTCAAAACTCCTAAATACAAATACAGCAAAGGTTTTTCTTAATATAAACAATGCGTCGGACTTTTTACCCATATCCTGCACTTTAGAGATACGCCAGTAACATAAACATGATACATACCCCTTTCAAATTAAGGTGGCGCCTATAGATTAGTGTGTCTGATACTGAAAATACAATTCACATATTGATGCCACTACATTCAATCTTAATTTCTTCGATTTAAAGAATTCAAAGCTCTTTTGTCTTATGCTCAAGTTATGTCAAAGTGCTACCTTAACTTGTATCGTGCTACAAAACATCTACATATCTTAAATTTTATATGAATGGAACTTCCAAAGTACTAAAACAGTTATTTCTGATCTGAATGATAGGCAAACTATTCCACCCTTTACAAATTTCATGCATTGTTTGTATTATTCAAAATTATCAGTCGAAAAGTGATCACTATTTCTGCAACTTTATTTTGATATGACAATTACGAAAATATTATAAATAGTTTTTGTTGAAAAAAAACTACATATATGCGTAGGAAATATCTGGTTTAAGATATGTACATCGTTAGTTATGTTCGTTTTAACCGGACACAAATAACATGTAGATGAACCACACCTTTTTTAAATTGAGATTGAACTGTGGTTATTTTTTTTTATTGGAGACATGTTTATCTACTAAATGATAATTCAATTCGAACCTTAGCCATCGGTCTCATTTTTTTCCATTTCAAATTAACGTTAAAAGTACATATTATATTGTATTATATATCAAGTGCCAGATTAAAATAATAACATTCATGCCTACTTTTATTGGATATTACATTTCTAAGTTTTATGTTTACTCATTAATAAAAACTCAGGTTTTTTTTTACGAAGCTAAATTATTGAATATATTTAATATGTTCATCCTCTTGTCTTTTAATGTTTTCAGAAATATAACATATATATTTGTACAATACTTTGTTCCTAATACATTAACAGTCACTTGTGTATCTTATAAGAGTATATCTACATCATTTTTCTATTTATGACAAATCAGAATTTGAAAATGTTTATCTGTGTGTGTGTGTGTGTGTATAAGGCCAGTTTTGCTGTTCTAGTTAGACGCATAACAGAGCTTACAAAAACCAGACAAAAACTGTCAAATCAAATCAATGTAAATTTCCCTTTTTGTTTTGGTTAGGTTTATGTTGCCCACTCCTACGTTGTCTATGTTGTTGATGTGCGCTTTTGGTTGTTGTTTTGTCGGTTTTCGTTATTTTCCCCTATGGCATCGAAGCTTGTTTTCTACTTATGATCTTGACTATCCCTTTTGTATCATTTCGTGTCTCTTTTGCATGAGTGATTTGTTTATAAAGAACCACACATGATATTCAGATGATAGCTAGAATTTGGTGACAGAAGAATAAACGATTTAAGTTTTAATAAGCGCAATAAATGTTTTTAATTCTACTCTCATAACAGGAGAACCAAATGGTGGTGATGACCCAATGTGTGTGGAAGCTCGTTTGACAGGATGGAATGATAACCCGTGTAATAAACAATTCGCAGTTGTATGCCAGCAAATTGAAGGTATTTCAATATAATATTATTTTTCCATACACTTAAGAAAGCTTTAATGAAAACGATCAGCATCATGTGCATGAACTCATTTTTTTTAAAGTCAGCAGTTGCTTTAATATGGTAAGCATATCTTGCCCTTAGTGTAGAAGCTGGACTAAGATTTCCAACAAAATCTAATTAGAATTTTAAATAAGTCTGAAAAAGATATCAGTAATTTTTTTTCGATACTATAGACCATTCTTTACTTTTAATTATCACGTGTATTACTTTTATTTTTAACTACGTTTATTTTTTGATTTACCATGTGTGCAACGCAACTATTTCCGATAAAAGTGCCTCCGTTACAATTACTAACCAGGAATACTACACGATTAATTTGGTACGTCTGAGACCCCTATCCGGACTTACTGCCCAAAGAAGCCTCCATAACACTTAATTTCAATTTGGAGATAAGAAACTTTATCGTGTATTTTTCTGATACTTTTTAAGCTCGCTTAATGTTTTCAAAGTAACACTTTTAAATAAATGTGTTTACTCAAGCTAAATAGGCCCATTAGATCAATTCATACTACATGTAGTGCTATGTTCATTGCTTGTCAAGATAGAACATCGAACTAGCGTTCAAATTCTAATATGTTACAATATCTGGCCGTTTTAAATAGATAAATATTTATTCCGTCGTATCGCATTAAAAATTCTTTGAACATTATTTGCTCACGCGTAAGACACTTCATAAACCTTGATTATTTATGTAAAATTTGGAAACTGCTCCGAAAATACATAGTAGTGCAGTACGACAGACGTATGTTTGCCTTGATCAGATTCATCAGTAGTGCTCTAATAAAAAAATGTGAAGGTCTGGTCAAATAAAACAAGAAGTTGAAGTCTCGATACATGTTGTTGTACTTGACAGTCTTTAAAATAGTATTCAATTTGAGTCAGTTACCACTATATCATTATCCTCTTTTTTTTCGATTGCAATGTTCGATAGACAATTATTAAATTTATGAAGTTGTACTGTCTATAACAACTTTGTACATCTAATTATCTCTAGCTTCTATGTGAATTTCATTTTTAATTCTACGCGATATTCATGTTTAAGTTTTTATTTGTAATGTTTATATATTCTGGTAAACTCACTAGTTATCAGGGTGACTGCGAACCAGATATATTGCCACTTTTGGTCTTCTTCTGTCCTGGATTAAAACCTTTCCCAAAGATGTACGTTAATTAAGCTATGCGGGATACTAGTATACAAATACACGTCAAGTGAGTATTGGGAGGTAAAATCATATACCTCATGTAGAGAGAATACCACGCTCTTTGTACGTTAGGAACTTTTACAACAACTCTTTGATGTGCTTTGTTTCAGATCTAAATGGCTGAGATTTAATCAATATACCTTCTTGTTCTAGTGGCCGTCCAAATTCCCTAACTTTATACTTCCTGTATGTATCGTTAATTTGTTCTTGTCTTAAGCATTCATGAAATATTTACCAATAGATTTTAAATAAATAACAGTTAATTGTCAACTAGGTGAGTTGCAAATTATAATTTGAATTTTGTAAAATAAACGTTTATTCATTTAACTGACTGGTTTAAAATCATTCTTTCTAACCCTTTTATTATACCTCCACAGAAAAATAATGGAATGGCATGTATAATAGGACTCATCCTGTCCGTCTTGTCGTCTGTTTTATGTCATCTTTTGTATGTCGTCTGACTGTGTACCTGTACAACTTCTCTGAATTGCCTCAATTGATATCAATGAAACTAATTAATTGATGAAAAATACCTTAAGAGATGCATACAGGAATATAAGCCCCGTCCAACAAGTAAGAAGTAAAATAATCAAATTTACTTTCTGAAATATACCAAAAGTATAAAAGGACAGGAAAATCGTTGTTTGTGTTATAACAGTTCTAGTCTATATTTTTTCCGAAACGATGTGTCCAGAACATACTTCACAGGTATTATTCTGATATTTACATTTCCAATAATACATTGCAATAACTTATCCTGTTTTGCTTAACAGATATCACAGCCAAGGAAAATGAAAGTGTTACCCTTACATGCGGTATTAAAAACATGCAAGCAATCACATCACTATTTTGGACAAGATCAGTAGAAGGTACCAGTGTAATTGTTTCTCAGTATGCGAAAGTCGGGAATGTTACATCGCCTAGTCTGGTCTTTGAGCATGTTAAATGGACAGACGAGGGATTGTATCAATGTCACATGACTAACATCTCTGGAATGACGCAAACAGATGAAACGAGTCTTTTTGTAAATGGAAGTATGTAGTTAACATTTATTTTAATTTTGTACTCGCTATTCAATGTTACTAGTATTCGTTTTTATTGTGTGATGAGTTCATCTACATGTCAATAAACTATTACACTGATGAGATGTAAAGATAAGTTGTTCCTCCTTTATATAGTGGGATGTTTTTCTACGAAACCCTATGGATCACAAAAATTCCACAGATTCTTACGATTTAGCTACTTCTACGACCAATTTAATACTTGTTAAACAAGCTAATTTGCGTTTTTTTTTCGGGTTATCACGAGTTATTACGCTATTTTTATGGCAAAATTCCACTTTGTTAAGAGTTGTGGCGGATAAATACACGCAACTCATGGGCATTTTAAGTGCTTTCTATGGAGTGCTGCCACAATTTGTATACAAATCTTAATAATTCGTTAAAAAAGTTGTAACGAGATCTTTCCAGACGGATAACTGCGTTTTGTTGAGTGGTTAACGAATGGTTTACGATATGTACAGATTAATCACAGATAAATCAATCCATAGACAATCGTAAAAAAAATAACTGCCTCTCCTTTCACAGATACTTAAGAGTGCTTGCATATTGTTTGGAATTGTAACGAGTTTTATCGGTAATTTGTTCATTTTTCCTTTGATGTGTACTCGCTGATAATGTCAGTATCAGTGGACTGGCCGTGATATAAAAATTATTGGGTTAGTACGCAAATGACATGCGTGAATGCAACGCGTAAGGATCTACTTTCCCCTTTCATTCACAAAATTGCGCGTGATTTTTATCGCAGAAACGTACGAGATTTTTGGCGAATGAAACACTAGACATTGATTATAACTTTCACAAAGATAGATTAGCCTTTTTTGTTGTGAAATGTGAACAGAAAATGCATGAAAAAGCCGACAGACTTAAAATAAAATTGCGTTATCTATAATTGATATATGAAGTACAACTAACACATCGTGCATGGTGTTCCAATCCGAGTTTTTATTCATACATTACCTGGTGCTGTTCAAAGTAGTTTTCTTTTTCTGTTTCTTGAGAAGTATTTGTTTTACCAGTTCAGTCACTATAAAGTGTCACAATTTGTATTTAATCGCAACACATAAATAGTGACCAAGAAGGTACCGCTATCGCATGGGAGAAGCTAGAAAAAAAGGAACGGAGTAGGTTCAGTAAGACCCCTTTTTGGCCCCAAAATATAGCAGTTTTAGAACATTGTGAAAATGTAATCTTTAAGCTATATTTTGGAAAGTAAAATGCTTCTGCTACATACATATAAGCTGTTTTTGCCACATACAATGCACAAATATCGCGTTCTAGCATCATTAAGTCATGATAAATTACTGAAATCTTTAAAATTTTAGCATTTTGGTTACTTTTTAGACGGTTTCCGTCTAAAATGAAAGTGGCCGCATTCGTGTTCATTCATAATATTGAAAGGTAAGTTGTATTTGATGATAATACAAAACATATATAAAGGTTGAGGATGAACACGGATGCGGCCACTTTCATTTTTGACAAAATCCGTCTGAAAAGTGACTTGGCATATTTGATAGATTTTTCATATTTAAGCTTGAATCAGAGCGTTTTTAATGACTAAATCAGTTAAAATCTTTCACACAAACTAATCGAATCAATTGAAATAGACACTTAATTGTTTAAAAAGTGTCCAAAAACTTTTGTTAGATGAACCTGAAATTTGAGGCCAAAATCGGCCCTTACCGGATCTTCTCCTTTACGCATTTTCAACATTTATGTGGGACCATCATATACAATTTAAAAAGTTGTGGTTTCATTGTCAATTTAAAGACAGATATTCATAGAACAAACTTAAGAACAAAAAAATGAACTTATTCATGTGCGGATTTAGGATCAATTTTAAAAAGGGGGTAACCGGGGCACCATCTATTGAAATGTTTTAAATAATTATGAAGTAGACAAGAAATGAGCTTGTTCAGATAATTTACAAATTACAGTCAGCTTTAAGTAAAACATAATTATAACTTGACGTCGTTGAACTTAAAAATGATGATCGGTGAAAAATCTGCTGATTCATATCGTATCATTCTAATGTTCTGACTTACTATACTCGAGTAGGGATAGGACCTTACTCGAAGAGAAGCTCTACTGTGATAGTCGACTTTGGTATGTTTTTAACCCATATTGATAGGATTTCAAACTCCTGTGATTTAAATACGGGACCTCGTGATTTCGTGTTTTTAAACCCGGGATTTCGGGATCAGGACCCTCCTATCCCCCCTCTATGTTGATGCTTTGTGAAAAATAAAGAAATCTGACTTACCGGTATGCTACCATTGTATTTACCATTGTTAGAGTCATGTCCAAAGCAGAATATTAATGAAACACATTAAATAATTCCTTTTCAATACTTTGTGCAAGAGAACGCCATGTTTACTGCACTGTGACAAAATTTCAAATGACGTAATGCAGCCTGTGACGTCTAGTGTGATTCGCCGTGATTCGACGCGAAAAAGAAGTTCGTTTGTTATTTTCTCTATTATTGTAGTAATTTTTGTTTTTTTTAAATTACCGATAAACAGAATAAATGACTTTTTTTCGGGCTCACCTGATATTTTACTGTTTTCAAGTCAGTATCAAAAACAAAAAGTCCTTTATTCTATATATATACAGCAACCCGCATTTTTTACGGATGCTTGCGACTGACCACGAGTTGAATTGTAAGAAAAATTACAGGAAATTGATAACTTTTTGACAAATCTAATTTGTAACTTATAGTTACTTATAGATGCGTGCGTATTTTTACGTATTGTTTACGATTTTGGGAACAATCTATTATGCAGATACACCTATTGAACTACCTTCGATTAAATAACAATGATATAAAAATAAATCAACAATGAAAGGCGCAGGAGACATAAGGGTGAAAATAGTTGAACAACTGTTTCACTAACCTGTCACTCTGATGTTGTGAGTTCTAATCTTACACGTGACAGGTAATTAGTAGTTAAAAGTCCGCAACTTATATGTTCATGTTTTTGGCACTTAAAGATAAAATGTACTATTTGGTGAAAATCTTTTCAATATTTTCAGCAAATATGGTTCCATGTAGATGTGAATATCGCAGAAAACTGGAACATTGGGGTTCAAAGATAATCCCAAATTTGACCCGGGAAGAGTTGCTGAAGGAACTGGAATCAGAACTACAAAATATTAAAAGGGAACTTAAAGTAAATAAAACACAACTTTCTTCTAGCATCCGCAGACGATCATCTGCTACTAATAAACAGAAATCTTCCAAGGCGATCGGATTAGCCGGAGCTGCTTTTATTTGTATTGTAGTAGGACTGGTTGTACTGGTGGATGTACTCAGTTTTGTGAAGTTTGTCAAGTCGACGAATAATTTTTGGAATTCCAAGAAAATAGAATGAAAAGCAAAGGACAAAAAGAGCAAGATGAGAAAAATATTTGGTACTAACTAAAGGAAAGCCACGCCTATGAACCTTATGCATAGGAGTAAAAATCTAACAAAATAATATCTAAATGACATTTGATATCGAATGAATTAGTAAAGAGAACTACATTTCTTGGATTCTTAATACAGAGTTGATTGGTGTGATTTAGAAACAAACTTTTTATAGAACATCTTTAATATTCATGTATTTATCATGTTCATTAGCTAGTTTTGTAATAATTATTAATTAGAAATTATAAATACTTTTCTTTTAGAACGATAAGTTTTTTGTTTGAAGAATCAATATCCTGATACCACGTTTCAGTGATATTTGCTTCAAGGCATGAAATAATGACCGTTGTAAGGTCATTGTTTTCCTTGATTAAAATGCAAACTTTAATTTACATCACGAAACAATTTGTTAACAATCAGAAGTTCAGTAAGGGATGAAACGAGTTTGAAATTTGAATTCCACTTTAAATAGCTTTAAACTTATTAACTTAAGGTAGCACTCTGCAAAGATTTTTAATTTTCACCCTCCAACCTTTAAAATGTTATTACTTTCTTAAGAATGCATATAAATTAATAAAAGAGGTATATTTAAATAGATAAAAGATTAATCTTTTAAATAAATGCAATATTTGTGTTATGTAATCATTATGTAATCAATGGCAAAATCGTGGTTAGTTCACTTGAATGAATTTAGCTCTTTTATCTCTATAACTATACAGGAAATTTTAACGAAATCTTAATCAACACGGCAGGAGCTACAAAAGAGTGTCTCAAATTATCGCTTACGTATTCCATTCTCTCATAAATCTGTAATTAGTGTAAACATCCTTACCACATAAAAGTAGATAATGTTTGATTAGGTGTAAAATTTGATCCATACATTCTATCCGAAATCTGAGACACCCTTTTTTAGATAATGGCTCTAGGAACAACATATAATATAATCATCCCTCTATACTAGGGGGAACCATGAAGAAGCTAATTTTAAATAAAAGTGGAAATTTCTTATAAAATTTTGTAGACACAGTTTATATTATAATTGATTACTATCATTGTATTAATTTTAAAGAGTGATCTGTTAGCTATCCATAAATACCACTTTTATAATATTTCAAGCACTATAAAGAAAGTTACAGCATTTAAAAACTGGTGAATTGGAGGTATAAAAGCTTTGTATTGTAGAACCTTAAATTGCAGTATAACACAATATTAGGTTAATGTCATAAAAATATAAACTTTTTTGTATTCGACACAAAACCAGGGAAGGGCTCGGTAAAACCTCGCCTTTTCCAGTTTTCTCGGCCTCATACAAAAAAGTGTATATTTTTATGATATTGACCTCATATTGTATATATATTAAGCTTTATTTTTAATGTTTGTTTTATCAATAAACATGATAAAGGATATGCATATAATCCATACTATAAAGGAACAGACCAATTTTATTAAGCCGCAATCCCTCTGAAACCGTATAAAGTCGAAATATTTGTGATATGACGTATAAATGTAGTATTTTGTACTTCCTAAATTTTTTTGAAACAATATTATTTCAACAGAAAACGCCAAATTTTGAGAAAATATCCACCACGTCCACATGTGGAGACCATTATCGATTCTTGTCTTATACGCTGTCACGCATGTTCAGTCGCTGTACCGCCCACATAATTTATCTTTATATATAAATAATATACGACAGTGGTGTAGATTCACCATTCCAGGCCCTTTTGACTGAAAAGACACTTAGGGGTATGGAAAATTACAAATATCCGGCATAAGATGTATTTTAAGTTGAAGGCCACAATAATCCCTAACCGGACCGTTTGCTTTGAATTGTCAAAGAGCATTGCCATTGAGTTTAGTTCAAATTAACGATGACAAAAAGCTAGATTTCAAAAGTACTTGCTAGGAACCTTGTCGCATCATATCTTTCATATTCCCTTGTCGACCGGCACCAAATGAAGAATTTGCCACTGGACGTTAAGCAACCAACAATCAATCAATCGACCAAATGAAGAATTTTCTTAGGAGGTGACAAATTATTACTTATAATATTGTCATTATTTCTAGAATGAAAAGATTATCCGATTTAGAATAATCTAGTTACACTGACTTGAAAAGGACGCTATTTATATATAATTGTCAGAGAGGAGAAACACATTGAATTCCAATCTGACGGTTTTTGACTGATATGCTATTACCATTTATACCCCGACACATTGATATGTAAACAATAGGTACATTAACCATCAGGATTACTGTACAACTAAATGTAATTATAAACACAATTTTAATAACTAAATATATGAACAAAAAATACATTTACTAAATCTACTCTCCGCTGTACTGTTCACATTTTGAGAAATGGATCGACTAACTGCATTCCTTTAAGCATTATTTATATTTGGATTAGTGTGTCTTTTTATCAAAATTAGATCTGGAATAAAATTATAATTTGTTATTCAAAATCTAAAAGAAAAGCTTTATTTTTTTACAGGAATAATTTGGTTGGATGTACAGCAGTTTGAATAACTCTAATTTTAATCGTTTAAGTGCTTGATTTCTCATTACTTATAGTATGTGATTAAAACACTCAGTTGATTTAAGAGCAAACCCCCTCATGTGTTCTGTACCCCCTTAAGTGAATCTTTACTTGTACATTTTGTATAGCATGTATCTTACGTCAAATCTGTCAAAAACTTTGACAAGTTAAATAACCTCCATATCATGATCCTTTACACTTGAGACAAAAAGTTAAAATGACGAATAACATCTACCAAGTGCGTTTAATCCAAAAGATTTACAAGTGAAAAAATATTCGACAAATCTGGTTAAGAGAAAACCAATGACAGTTGAGGACATAAATCAAATGCATGAACAGGACATGAACGGTCCGATATCGGTTTGTCCGAGGGAACTGCTTCTTTAGTTTTAACATTATTCTGCAATCTCATAATGCATGAACTAGAACAGAAATTGGTTTAAAATGTAAGAATTAAATATTACACACCGGCTTTCTCATAAGTTTTTCGTTATTATGGTTAGTAATTTGAATTATATAGTCTCATATTTTTCATGCCAGGGTCTTTTAAAGCCGACTATTCGGTATGAAGCCTCGTGGTTGGAGGCGGTACGACTGCCTATAATTACTGACAACTGCATCTGTACCTATGTGAAAATTTGTTTTGCAACCATGGCACATACATTGATTTTTTATAGAAATCACTATTCATATAAATTTAAAATTGATGTTGCTTTATCACGAAGAAAAATAATGAAAGGTCAACAGCGAAAAAAACACAGATAATAGCACATTCACTATATTGTTTTATCGAATTCAATATCATATGCACAGATAAAAGTTAGAATGTTGATTTCCAACCCTACACAATTGTTTTTAGGAAGTACTGTATTTAAAGTATTGTATTACAACCACTGCACAACTAGTAAAACAGGTGGACGATAAAGTGAAACTTTATATAGGTCATGAACAATACAACGGATAATATTCCAAATCCAATAGCTAGTTTATTTAATTGCCTTTCCGTAACACCATTGTCATAAACATTATTTGGACGAGTATTGGGAAAATACTTGTAATCAGTTCGAAATTGCATGTTTAAAACGTAATCTCGTCACCGTTTGCTATATAATATGGTGTCTGTCGTTCATAGAATATGCATGTTGTGTCGTCCCCTATTGTCGTTTTCGTCTGTGCGTACTTTGTAATGAATGTTCTTGTGTCTGTTTTTGCTGTATTATTTTCTTCACAAAGATATTTTAAGATTTAACATGTTTAATAATAAAATAATATATTGAATGTTAAATACAGAAATTTGAATGTCAACATTTGAATGGAAACGAACATTTGTGGCATAAAATCAAATGGTGAAGGTCTTAAATCAAATTTAAAACATTGATTGTGAATGATGAAAAACGAATATTGAAAAGTTAAAAATAATGTTAAAAGTTTAAAAACGGATAAAAAATGTTGAAAAAGAATGTTAGATATTTAATTTAAATGTTGAATGTTGAAATCGATTTTTTGAAATTTGAATTTTCGGTTATGAATCGAAAGATGCAAATAACAATTTGAATAGATTAAATTGATTGTTGAAATTTGTATGTTTATGTTGAATATTGACACCAGTTTAAATCATTGAATAAGTAAACTATATCGTTCTGTAATCCTAGATGGAAAAAGTGAAATTCGAAGACAAGTAGATTAAATTATTAATTAATTTCAATAATTACAATTACCAATATTCGATTTAGATTCAAAACAGTTCGTATTGTTATGATTCAATGAGTCAAACTGGTTGTGTCTGTCTACTTGCAGGATGTTAAATTTTGTTAGACTTTTTGTCATTTCTAGGTTCCCGCTGTTAATAGGATCACATCTAAGTAAGTACATTGATTGCATTCATTCCTTTCTGAACACACCTTCATAAAAAAAACGCTCAAAACCAAACATGTTAAAGTCAGGAATATAAAAAAAAATACGTGGTAAAAGTTAGGAGCTTTTTAACCAACAAAGACATCAAACGTATAGCGACTTTCATCCTAGGTGAATTTTACTGGAGGGAGTAGGAACCTTAGATTCCCAGTAATTTATTAATAAATCAAAACGGTCTATTAGAAAATATAAATGACGGAATTACCCAAGGACCGACAACTAATCGGATGATACCCTCGGCCACTGACTTGCAAGCAGCACCCCATCGACCCACTGCTAATATACGTAAATTAAGTAAAACTGAGTGGATCGAAGCGCTTTTCTGGGTTAACTTTCATCAAGAACGCTCAAACCATGATATTTGAAAATAAAGTAAGTGGTGCCTGGTGTTCAATACGTTTATACGCATGTGTATTACACTAACACGTTTTACACACAAACATAGCTTATTGATTTAAACTATTTTGAAGCAAAAAAAATGATGTTTTGCAAACCAGGACAAAGTAAGAAAAATAATTATTGAGTCTTTATTGCTGGATCCTTATATCAGTAATATGAAAAGGCGTATAAGAGGTACGACAGATGGAAAATTCACGGTGACAGTACATTAGCAAAAAGTGTGAATGGTATTTGACGTGGAAATATAAATAATTAGAGAAACATAATAAATAAATTTATCGATCCTTCTAAAAATCCTATTACCACCTTTCTTTGTTAGCAAAGTGTAATATTAAGACTTTAGGGGTAAAAGCTATACATGCTATATATACCAAATTAGAATATAACAATAAACGTTTGCCTCTAATGTTGTTAGCATTTTTGATATTGTCGCAAACTATAAAAACAAGTTTTGGCCTTTAATGACTTGTTGATTGGCGCAAATGGTGATGTATTCACCTAATGTTAATTGCATTCGATTACCTTTGGTTGCCAATAAATCATCAAAAAGTTGATGAGAAACCATTATACAGGTGACAAACAACAAAAGGGAATTATAATAAAACAGTATCTATAATAGCATAAATTGTGTGTTCAGGCAAGTGACTTCATCTGAGTTCCTTTCCACAATGTGTCTATTCATTATGTCTAATGAGATTACATTTGTTGGTTTGCTGAAGAATCTGATCCGACCTACAACATTGTACAATGTGAAATGAAAAAATACACGTACAGACAATTGCAAGTTATCCTTGCCAAAAAAGAAAACCAGCTATTATCATCAATGGGCGTTCATCGGCCGACGTCGTCTATAGTCTGTTAACTTTTTCAATAATCTTCTCCGTGTCTTTATTTGTAAATGTATAATGTCAAATTGATTTTGAGAATAATTGTCAACTGATAGGGACTATAAATACATCATTAAATGTGGAATCTTCATAATACACTTTATTACTAATTTATACTTCCTAAAGGATCAAGCGGTTATTGCACTCATTTTGGCTTCATTCGTACGTCGTCATCTGTCGTCTATAATGTTTGACAGAATTTTACTCCTCTAAAACTAGCAAACCAATATTAAAAAAAATTATAATATGCCACAATCCTCCGTAAGGCATGGAATTCGTAAACTGTGTATGTCGCCTACCGACCAATATGGCGCCATGGTTAAATATAGAACGTATTGTCAAAATCCAAGTGCTGTTTATCATTCACAAATCTGATATTGATAGAAAGGTGCAAACGTATTAAGAATGACCAGATTTATCTTCTTTTCGAGTACATTAAAACTATAAAACTACAATCTAAAGGAGTTATTGTCCGTAGCTAATACATGTTTCAAATTCCTTTATTTTTCGTTTCTTTTATTTTTAAACAAAAAAAAAAGGTTAACAGAAACGTTATTGCCCTTTTATGATGCTTTTTACCATTTGTTTTTATCTATTATCTTGAAATCTGTAAAAAATATAATTATTGAAATTTAAAAAGCTAGACTGATCAACAGGAAAAAATTACAGCAACGTCAACATGACTTAAATTATTATCCATTCACCACTTTCTACACAAGAAAACGCATGTACCAAGCCAGAAACATGACTGTTGTTTCCATTACTTTGACGTGTTTGGTTTTTTTTTTTTTATTTTGCCATTGTTTTTCCCGTATTAAAGGTTTCTCGGAGTGTGGTATTTTTGTTACTTTTCATTGCAATGGACTCATAAAAATTACATCACATTTAACACTTACTGTTAGAAATGTTTTCCAATACAAATATGGTTCTTAGGAAAAAGGTAATAACCACTATTATTAAGTACCGATGATCAGGTTATCTGCATATTGATATTTATCAATTATGAACTTTTGACGAGGGCAATACGTTATATATGGACTGTTCAGATTATATTGACCGAGGACGAAGTTCGAGTGTCAATATAATCTAACAGGTCCATATTTAATGTATTGACTGTGTAAAAGTCGTTAATTTTTATATTACATATATTACATATATTACACAAGTCATGTAAATAATGTATTGGGATAATGACGTTCAATGTTCTTTCTGTGTATTTTTTAATTGTATTTTGCAAGAATTTTAACATGTTATTGAAAATATATTTTTTTTTATAATTTAATAGCTTGCCGAATTAACATTGATTCTTGTGTTCTTATCGTCTGCATTTAACATAAAATTCCTGAAATCTACTGATAAACTTTTTTTCTTTTCTGATGCTATGCTTCCTCCGTGTTTGTAATGTGTTACGTCATGACTTTATAAATCTAAATTTAGTAACGGTTTCATACTGACCACCAATATAAGTATAAATCGAAACATAGCGTAAATATACGTAAACATAGAAACAAGGAGTCAGATACGTAAAATAACTTTTGAATCACGTGATCGTCATATCCAATGAAACCATTAGAATGCTACACCATATGTAATATTGTAAAATATCAGTTGCGAGTCACACTATGAAGCTATTTGTCGAGTAAGCGCAGCGAACGAGATAAAAAAAAAACCTTCATATTGTGTCGAGCATAACCTGATATTTAACAATATCAATATGCAGATAACCTGATCATCGGTACTTATTAATCGTTGTAAATACCTTTTTCCTGATGTGCAGATAACCTGATATTCAATTTATCGGGCTATATTTGTGTCGTGTGGTAATGACTACTTTGTTCTACCTGCAAACTTTAAGATGACCTATCAACGTCGGTTAAAACATTATGACGTATGATGAAATTTCTGGATCAAAGTTTGAAAGCCAAGTCAACGTTTTTGACGTCACAAAACCTTTATCATTTTGATATGCAATTTTATTAACAGCTGAACAGAGTGGTATAGACAGTGGAACGACCGATAAGTAAAATTATCGTTTATTTGCGTTTACGTAGTTTTGACTTAATTAATGCAGTTTATACTATTGGTCAGATTTATGGTTACATGAAGATGATCTAATATAGAATACGCACAACTAATCAAGAGTATCTAATAACAAAATGATACATAAATCAGTACGATAATAAAACACGGTGTTTAAATAATTTGTTTGATTTTATAGGTAAACTGACCTGTCCTACTGGTTGGGAGTCTCATGGATTTAAATGTTATAAAATGTCTCATCAATATTTTGACTTTTCAAATGCAACAAAATACTGTAAGGATCAAAATGCTGAGCTAATTATGCCAAAAACAGTCGAGGAACAGAATATTATGAAGACGCTGCTTCGACAGTAAGTAATTATGTCATATTTACAAAATATTTTTTGCTGTGAATTATATTACAATTATATTTTCAAAAAACCAAGCCTTTTTCAAAATAGCATCCGACTAATACATTGGTCAGTGCTAAATTTTAAATTAGAAGATGATTGCCATTGACATTAATATCTACAAGCACCAGCGACCAACGTGCAAGGATGTAAACAACTGTTATGCACTGTAGCTATCAATGGTATTTAACACGTAGTAAAAACGTAGTAACGCCCTTTACGTAAAGTAAGCTTTCAAAGGCGCCGACATAACAATATCAAAAACATATAAGAAGAGAAATCCCATTTCCTGATGTATGAATACAGATTTTTTTTACGAACGACAAAGAGCGACTGAATAACAGGATTATGACTTGGGGCAAAACTAACACAACAAGAAACAATAGTTCTCGTGCAGTGAATTTTTTTCTATTAATGTTAGTATTTTAGCACAAGATTTCAACAGACAAGAAAATGATTTCAACACCGAGGCCGCTTTTAAAAGAGAGCATTGATCAGTGAATATGCAAAAAATTAAACATTGCCACGTTAGATTTTGCGCATAAAGAAATGCTTTTTTTCAACAAATGATAACTGTCTTGAAATTATCAACATATTTAAGCTAGTTCAATGATCAAAGAGATGAGATTCAGAAAGTAATTAGATTGATTTATGTAAACGTGTTATCATGACACCGGTATTTTATGACATCAGTTGTTAAAACTTTCTAAGGAAAAGTCATGAAAGTTGACCGTCGCCGAATTTGTCTATTCTTCTTATTTTATTTTGTATCATATATATCCTACAATTGCAGGTATTTCATCATCCTTGGCTTTTCAATATTGTGTTTGAGCGTTCCTACTAAGGTTTATACAGGGAAGCTCTTCGGACGCAATAAATTTAGAGTAATTGTCGTTTAGTATATCTATCAGAGATCGTATTGTAATAAACAAATGTTATATCACAGAATTGAAATTTAAGATGGAAATTTGCTTCTAGAACTAATATTGAGCGGTTGTATGGGTATTGCCGTAGTATGGATTGCAACCATATACCATATTAATAACCTTCATATGCGATGAAAATAAATTAATTCAAATTTGACATTCAACGACACAATTGAGATACTTTTATACATAAACACATGATAAATGCGACCTAATTTCCTATTTTTATGAAGAACAAATAAATATCTAAATAGGAAGCTATAGTAAAATTGTCATAGATTAGATTATTTAAGTCAGTTATATATATTATAAACTTATCTAATGTGTCTAACTCAGCGATAAAAAGAAAAAAAACTGGCAGGCAAATAATTGTCAATTGACGGGTAGTTGTCGCGTTGGCAGTCATACCATATCTTTATAAAGCAAATATTTGAACTGTTGGCAATGTAAAGGTCTAAGAAATGAAAACTGGTCATTTGAATTTTTCTTGTTTCGATACATATGCATGAAGTTTGAAACATATATTATGAGAAAGTGTCTTGCATTAATCTAACAATTGATACAATTAAAAGGCTAAACAGTACTAATGTAGATGATGGAATTTGGATTGGACTTAACCTTGTTAACTTTAATGCATCTGAAAGAATATGGATTTGGAATGATGGCACACAACTAGATTCTGCAAATATAGCCTGGAATCCAGGTAAGTAAGTTCGATGACTAAAATACAATTCAAAAGAGTTTAGATTTCACCAGAACAGTTTAACTTACCAATTTCACCAAGATTGCTATCGATAAGAGGTTTTGAAAACACATCTGAAATAAGGTAAATTATACCTTGATAAAGTTAACACTAAGGTACTGTTTAGCCTAACAAAAACAGCAACTTTCATATGAATCGGATCATCTAGAGTAATATAACAGATATATGTAACCCATGAAAACAGTGAAATGAAAGTTTTCTATTAAAATAATCTAAGTTGAATTGGCATAAACATGGTGCAAATTATCCAGCTACAACTTAATTATCTGTCAAGAAAACCTCGAAGTTATGAGCTCACCCTCTGTATATAATGGTGTTTGTGCTGATTTTTTTCCTGCTATGGTGTTTGTGGGTTGTTGCTTGATTGTTTTTCATTTTTTGACCATCATATTGCCTGTTGTTTGGCCTACTTATGGTTTTTGATGTCCTCATAATTTTCTTTTACATTTTTTCCTTGATGAAAATCTTTGAAACTTTTTCTTTGTGTTTAAATGATAGAGAATTTGTATTTTTTACCAATTTATAATCTTCTTCTTATATCAAATGGAAAAAAACACGTATTTACAAAACCGCCAATTTGACCAGACTTATTGGATTATCCCATTGAGGAGTTTTTGCCCTTAATTGATGCCTTTTACTAATATTTCTGTTTCGGCCAATTTTCGTTAAATTGCAATTTGTAAAAGATAGGTAGAAACTTTGGACATCCAAAAATGATTATCAATGCAACAACACTTAAATATTAAACCATTGGATGACTGTTTAACATGTTTAATAAGTGATTGCCACCGAATAACGATTTTTGACTGTTTGTTGTGTTTTTGCTTATTATCCTCAAAATTATAAAGTATAAAAGATAGGTGCACACTGCTATGATGATCATCAATATATAAACTTATGCCACAGGTTAAGATCAACAAATTAAATAAGCAAACATAACTATTTTCAACTCAGGTAACATTTTTGATATTTTCAACTCTTAAGAAGAAGACACACTGTGTATCCTTTGAGCAGACCTCTAGGGATAATATTGTTGTCTTTGGCTGATACCGTTGTAAGATTTGAAAAAAGTCATATTATGTTCCTCTAATATGATTTATTTTTTTGAATTAAAAAAAAACAATGTGAGAGATGTCAGGTATCACATATTCTAAGAAATGGCAAAGAAAATCTATTGTATATGCTGGTAGTATCAATGATGACAGTCCACTACGAAAAAAGTTGTGTATCATAACGGAAACAATTGAAAAATAAAGACTATTTTACATTTCCATCTAGTGTTGAATTTATGGTGTATACATGTCATGTTTTAAATTTGTAGGTGAACCACAATATTTCCCTCACGAGAATTGTGTAGTTAGTCCGAGGAATACTGAAAAATGGCATGATGTTATGTGTCATACTAATCATGTGTTCAGTGCAGCTTGTCAGCTAAAAGGTATTATCCATACAATTATAATTAAAGCTTTTATATTGTTTAGTCCAAATGAATAGAATTAATCGTAAGATACAAACTCATCAAGGATACCAGTATTATTTATTCAGTACGCAAGACGCGCGCTTATTCTACACAAGACTCAGACTAAAATTCACTTGAATCAAAACAGCTTGATAAGTCATTAATACACGAAATCTTTAAAATAAAACCTGATCTATAAATACTTATTGAATACAATTTAATATCATTAAAAGTCAGGATAGATATGTTTTTTTTAAATCAAAGCATGATGTGCTGTTATCACACTGTCTAATTTTAGTGCGTGCTGAGCGCTCACCAACATGTTTTACTCCATCACATTTTGTAATTGCCGGTCCTATGCATATCAGCAGCATGTAATCCAGTGGTTGCCATGGGGTTGGTCTGTCATACTTGTGTTTGGTTTATTTTTTCGTTATACGTCAGGCAAGGGTTTTCGTTTAAACTGTTTCCCATTTTGTCATGTTGGGCATTTTGAGCTGACTTCATAAAATGGGTTTTGCTCATTTTGGAGGTCTAACGATGACCTGTAGACGCTTAACTTTACGTCAATTTAAATTGACTCGATACATAATTGTCGTATTGACAATCATACACTATCTCCTTTTTTTATTAAAAACATCGATTTCCACAACAAGTTAGAATTCATTTGATTTGAATATTTGTAATGTATAATATATACATGTAAGATGATATCGAAATCTACTGAATTGACAACAGTGAAGTGAATTGAACAATTATTGGTGGACATATTTCGCCGATCAGGGCAAGGTATACAGAAATTAAAATCTCTGCTGTAGAACTCTCCCATAATGACATTTAGGAGGCGTGACTTCAGGTGGTTTATATTCATGATAATTACATTAGATGTATGTTTCATTATTTTACGTTAGTTTGATTGGCTAACAGCAATCACGCGTCATTCTTCATTTCAAAATGAATTGCATGTATTGAAATATACATGATGGCACATATTTCCACAAGTAAATAAAATAGAAACTTGATAGTTATCGTGTTTTCTTGATCATAGCGAAAAAATGTAATTATAAGTAATCATTGAATGTTTCTTTTAGTAATTTTAGTAAAAGCGTTGACCGTGCTTACATTTTTAGAATGAAGCGCTTCCGTGCTTCGTACAAAATGTACTTCGATCAACGCTTTTACACCCCAATGAATTTACAACAAGAAGCATTCAATTCTTAAATAATATTTAAAGCATTTTAAGTCATTTAAATCCAAGGAAACTAAATTGCTTATCTTATGGTTTTAAATTTTTTAAATGCAACAAAAATATAAATAAAGTTTCAATATCTGCAAAATACGACTTTTTTCTGGGTAAAAACCGTTGTAACTTGGCTATTATATCAACATTATTTAAGAGTACTATCATAAATTGGTATTCTTTTACAGATATGATAGTTAACGAGGGTGAAAGCGTTAATCTTACTTGCGGCGTCAGTGACCTACAAACTAAATGGACCAGATCTGTCAATGATACAAGTGTAATAGTGTCTGAGTATGCAAATAGTTTGACTTTGCCTAGTCTAGTATTAAATTCTGTTAAATGGTCTGATCAAGGAAGTTACGAATGCAGCTTTACCATGATTAACAATACCGCAGGATTACTCGAAACCAGATTCACAAGACTATTCGTAAATACTGTATGTCCTTTTTTTTTTAAGACTTGAAATAAATTTATTGAAAATCACCTGAATATAATTTACCTTGTATAACCCAGGGAAGTATACACAATATCATATTGATTTAATCTTTTTAAATGTACACGTTCAAACTAATCATTAAAACGACTTTAAGGATGTACGAAAGTGAGGGTTAGGAGCTAGAGTCACATGTTCATACTCATTGGTTGTTTCGATACAGGGTAAAATATTTTGCCCCATGACACACCCATTTTTCTTTTCATATAAGAATTAATAGCTCATGAAAGGTAACTTATCAAAAGTTATCCATAATCTAAAATTTCTTTTCTTATGATTAGAGACCCAAATGATATCAATGCAAGTATACGGTAGGAGTCAGAGTCAGCCTTTTCCGCCATTTTAAAATAACCAAAAATCCTTGACACAGTGTTTTTGCTTATAAGTAAGCTATTGAATCAATCATTCTAAATCTAAAGTTGAAGTCAGCTATTTCAAAAGTTCAATTTACGCAATAATGATTTGGTTGATCGTTTAGGACTACAGTTGGGTGCAGACCAAGCATTACATGTAAACGGGCCTTAAAAGTTAACGCGGCGTTTACTCGCGTGCACTTCATGTAAACGCCGCGTTAACTCTGCGTTAACTCCGAAATTTTAGTAGACATAAATAGTAAACGGGCGTTTACTTTCGCGTTTACCTCCGCGTTAACGCAAAAACCGCGCGTCTTCTAATTTTGTAAAGAGTAAACGGGCGTTTACTTCGCGTTAACGCGAAAAAGGCGTGTCTTCCAATTTTGTATAATAAAGTAAACGCCCGTTTACTGTTTGTAGTAAACGCGCGTTAACGCAGATTGTCCTCGTATCCTGGATACACTGACCTAATATATCACATGATAAGGTACATCAAAATATCCATCTGTCCATTTTCGATCAACATATTGACGATTGCATTTAATGAAATGACACCTCTTTAATTAATTAATTTTATGAAAATTAATAATTGCATATAAGAACAAAATGGAAATTCGTCCTGGAACTGTAAAACCTACAAAACTTTCAGTTTACATTCGTGAGAGGATATTAAGTTTAAGTTGATATTTGTACATGTAAATTTTGAACAGAAAAAGTAGAAAAGCCGCTGTTGAAAGTTTTTGGAACTGATTTTTTTTTTTGCAATTAATAAATGTTTATATTTGTAATAAAAAGTGTTTTTGAATGTTAAGGTTTAAAACACAAATACGTAAAATATTAAGTCATTTTAACAACATAAATAAATGTACAAATGCACGCGACGATTATTTTATAATATACACAATTAGTTAACGCGAAAAGTAAACGCGCGTTTACTTTCAAGTGCACGTAAAAATACAATTTAGAAATCTGTAGTAAACGCCCGTTTACTTTTACGTGCACGTAAAATTAAACTTGTGAAATCTGAAGTAAACGGCCGTTTACTACTGACTAAACGGACACAGAGTAAACGGGCGTTTACTCGAGTAGACATTAGAAATTTCCATTTTGACCGCGTTAACGTAAATGAAATAAACGGGCGTTTACTAGTAAACGCGAAATTTAAAGTTAACTAACGAAATATGTGCACGCCGCGTTAACTTGCGTTTACTTTATGTAATGCTTGGTCTGCACCCAACTGTATATTTGTTACATATTACAACGGACACATGTTAAAATGTAACAAAAAGCCCGTAACCTTTCCTCAGTTGAAACATTACCGAATGAGATTGATCACCACACTTGTAATTAATATGATTAACACAAACACTAGTGGTGCCACTTGTGGTGCATAATCTGTTTACCATTTAAGAGCCATTGAGATTATCCCGGTATTCGAAAGGGTTCATGTTGCTTAGTCCTTAGTTTTCTTGAAGGTGTTTTAACCCGACGATTATCATGGCCGAATGGCTGAACATAGATCATAGGGGTATGACGCATTGATTGTCTTTTATCTTGAAAACCAATATAGATGCCACAGAAAACGTGACCACGCCAAAGCGATTGTAATTTTGAGATCGACTTATTAATTAATTCCATCAAATCTGTGATACGACTTTTTAAAGACATGTTTTTCTTTTTTTCTTTTTTTCTTATGTTTGAGCAAAAATCGTCAGCCGGACAAGATTAACAAATAACGACCCTTAACTGTAGGTTTTGTCTTTTAGTGAAGATCTACAAAAATGTTTCTTTATTTTGTCTTGACATCTGAAAACTGTAATAAATAGATAAAAACTTAAATAACTACACAAATCAGTAAGACAAAATATATATACAGATTATTTGGTTGAAACTATAACTTCACTCCTTATTAAAGTATTGTTCTTTTATTACGATTTTTAGTGTTCTTGTTGTTATGGGGAAGACTTTTATAGATATATAGCCACTTTATATAACAAAAATAGAAAGAGGAAAATATATTTAATGAATGGCTATTATCTATTTTGAATTTATTGAACCATAAAATTAATTTTTGACTCTTCACATTGAATAATCCGCGAATCAATAAATTAAAAATAAATTATTGCCATTCATTATAAATAAATTTCTATCAAAAATAAGGCTCACAGAACTTTTTATACTATTTATATTAACAATAACAACGTACACACATGTTGGCGTATGAATACACAACGTCAGAGTGGGCGTGTCGCCATACAAATTGACAACATTGAAAATAAAACAAATACTTTTAACCAATCAGAAGACAATACATACACCAAATTTATTTATTTTGTAATAAATACTATTCTATTATACATTGTTGGGGAGTGTCCATTTAGTTTGTACTTGTCTGTTCCTCTTCTATTTATAACATGTATAAATTTGACTATAACTTTTATATTGTCTTGTCCTTTCAAATACATTGGATACGTTCAAAGTGCCTTTAACCTTAACCATTCAAAACTAAGAGTGACATCGAAAATTACTGTTTGAAAGGGCAAGTTGAATAGAAAATCTAGGTTTGATACAAAACAAAAATAATTTAAAAGACAAAGCCCGGAACACAATAGTCACGGAACATATAAAAAAATACATAAATGTATTTCTTTCAAAACCCTATAGATAAAAGTAATTTTAATACCAGAAATACATGAAATATTTAACGAAAGAAATACTTGGCGACGAAAACTACCATTTACCTTTAACACATATTGGCGCTCCGCCTGGTCATCTTTGCCAGTTCTACTTGTAATCATCGGGTAACTCTTGTTTAAATATGTTGATGTGTCATATATAGTGGTAAGGTATAAAATATTTCAGATTTACAATTTATTCATGACTACATGTAACACAAAGACATTACCAAAATTATAATCAAGTATTGTAAATATTTGATACTTAAATGAAAAGCTTTATATTAACAACTTGAACTCAGAAAAGTGATACTAACACGCAAAATACATCATCAGTTTGTTCAAATGCATGCGTAGCTACACTTGGTTTTAATTGAAATTGAATTGAAAATTTAAAAAAAGAATCTTTTAAAATATGCTATGTACACCACAATCATTTCCTGATAACTTGTAATCGTGAATGTGCGACGAAACACAGCAATATACTTTCATTCAGGCATGATAATCGTCCCCTGTGTGTTATGAGTTTTCTTTAGTGGAAAATATATTAAAAAAATGAATCTATTACTTCAAAATTTATCAATTGACAAATTCTGCCGTTTTCCATTAAAACTATTTGATAATCGTTTTGTCTATTCTAGCAACGACGGAAATGTGTCCTTGTCGATGTGATTACAGAAGAACTGTGGAATTTTGGGAGTCGAAAAAACCGCGACATCAAACAATTGACGAATTGAAAAAAGAATTAGAGCCAGTCATCCGAAAGATTCAAAATCAATTAAAAGTAAACAAAACTAAGCTTTCGTCAAATATTCGAAAACTTACATCAGCTAATGACGAACGCAAATCATCTCATGCCATTGGGTTTTTTGGTGCGTTATTCATTTCTGTCATTTTCGGAACTGTCTTTTTTATGGACTTAGTAATGTTTAGACAGCACATAGACAAAATCAAAAAAAATTGTGGTTGTAAGAAGAAAAATCGTCGATCAAAACTTTCTAGGAAAAGGAATCATGAACAATATAACTTGTAACTCTATTGAGGACTTTAAGAGTTTGTTGTTACTAATTTGATACGGTGATCAATGTTGTACATACAGTCTTTAAAAGAACATTTTTTTTTGTCACTGTAACATGTGTAACGAATTTTAAAAAGAGGATTCAAATAGGGTATCATTGTCACTTTGTTTAGTTTCTTTTGTAAATAAAGGCAACAGTAAGATACCGCTGTTCGAAACTCATAAATCGATTTCGAAAAAATAAATCCGGGTTACAAACTAAAACTGAGGGAAACGCATCAAATATAAGAGGAGAACAATGACACAACAGAAACACCACATTAAAATGTAACACACAGAAACGAACTATGATATAACAATAGTCATTTCCCAGACTTGGTACAGGACATTTTAAGAAAAAAAACCTGGTATTGTGGCATGCGAAACCTCCCACTTTTATGGTAATGTTAAAAAAAAACATTAAAATGACAACATTACATGACAGGACTAAAATACAAATAAATGGGAGAACATATAGAACAATTAACACACGGATAATAGCTAACAAAAGGTACCAGGTTTAAATTTTAATACGCGAGACGTGCGTTTCGTCCACATAAGACTAACCAGTGACGCTCAGATGAAAAAAGTTCGAAAGCCAAAAACAAGTACAAAGTTGAAGAGCACTGAGGACCAAAAGTTCCACAAATTGTGCCCAATACGACTAGGGTTTTCTGCCTGGGATACGAACATCCTGATTATTTAGAATAATTCATACTTTTGCAAACAGTACATTTTATAAAATGAATATATAATAGATATACATGATAAAACCGAAGTGGTGATTAACTACAGAATAAAAACGGATGCATTACATTAAACAACCTAAACCAGCACATAAAAATACACAGCCTAGTTAGCCAAAGCTTCAACGCGAAAAGTGACGTCATATTTGAAATTCAAAAAAAAAAACCAAACAAAGTGACGTCACATTTGAATTTTTAAAAATATTTCCCAATAATAAGATAGAATTATGATTGATTTCAGATTAGATTTGTAATACTTATATTACATTTATTAATAACAATGAAAGTTATAATACTTATCAATATCCAAGTGTGGTAGTAATTAGATAATTAATTGTATTATCTAGCTATGTCGGTGTTTCTTCTGAATCAAACTGTAAACCAAACATATCGTATAAATTTTGTTAAACCAAACTAAAACCTAATAAATGAAGGGGGTGATTAATTATCTTAACCATAACACACGAATATACTAGAAAAGACGTTAAGACAATTGACAAAGGAGAAGGTCCGGTAAGGGCCGATTTTGGCCTCAAATTTCAGGTTCATCTAACGAAAGATTTTGGACACTTTTTAAACACTTAAGTGTCTATTTTAATTGATTCAGTTAGTTTAAGTGACAGACTTTCAACTGAGTAAGTCATTAAAAACCCTCCGATTCAAGCTAAAATATGAAAAATCTATCAAATATTCAAAAAAACGTCACTTTTCAGATGGTTTTTGTCAAAAATGAAAGTGGCCGCATCCGTGTTCATCATCAATCTTTATATATGTTATGTATTTTCATCAAATGCAACTTACATTTCAATATTATGAATGAACACGAATGCGGCCACTTTCATTTAAGACGGAAACCGTCTAAAATTTAATAAAATGTTAAAATTGTTAAGATTTCAGTAATTTAGCATTACTTAATGATGTTAGTACTCGATATATGTGCATTGTATTGTTGTTTTGTCAAAAACAGCCCATACTTGTGTCGCAGAAACATTCTGCTTTCCAATAAATATCTAAAAGATTACATTTTCTAAATTTTTCAAAAGTGCTATATTTTGGGGCCAAAATAGGGTCTTACTGAACCTACTCCTTTCGATGAGAATAACAAATATATTATTAAAACTAAATACATGAATTTGGGATAGAAAAGTATCGTGACACGTCTTATAGCAACCTATTCTGAAAATAAATTCGTGATTTGTATTTGTTTGATAGATATTTTAAGGATTCCCATGACCCTTGATAATACTTGCATCGCAAACTTAGACTCAAATTGAAAAGAAAAAAATATTTTTCTCAAATTTTAAATTGACTATCCAAATCAATGAACCCGTAAACAGGTTGAAATACAAAATGTGACTAAATAAATGCTTACAACAGACAAAAGATAAATACATGTATACATATTATTCTATTACTAAAACAATTTCAAACCGTTGATTAAAAACACAAAACAGCAAACTTAAGACTGACACTAGGGGTGATCTAATGTGCTTAATGTTACATGTTCTTATCCGATAAATTAAAATTGTTCCTTAAGCGTTTTTTTATCAGGTCAGGTGCAGTATCATGCCCTTTAAACCCGAGCTTGTCACCCGCCGTTCCCGTTTGTTTCCAACAAAGGCATTGAAATTTCTTTCTTATCTTCGGCAAACATATTCTGAATTTTAACCTATATGAGTAGGTTGGTGTCTAGTTACTAAATATGCTGTAATATGTAATTGTGCCATTGTAATTTGTCGAATTGTAGGTGCTATTATATGTACATGTATTGTCCTCTGTTCTAACCGAAAACCTACTAAAATTAGAACATTTAAGAATTTTATCAAATAAAGGCTGAACAAACAAAATTATACAAGAATACTGAATTTTGACAGTCATTAATGTTAAAAATGTTGGTGCTTCGGAAGGGTAAGCAAATCCTGCTCCACATGTGGCACCCGTCGTGTTACTTATGTGATTACAAATCTGGTAAATAGTCTAATTCGGTAGGTCACATTCATGAAAGGGAAGGGGAATGTTTTACGACGTAAGGAAAATATCCGATATCATTTGTGAAACGGTTATTCCATAACGGTCAACCAACTCATGATGGCGTCAGTAAAATTTACGAAGGGATGATTTCAACTTCACCATTTGGAACTCTTGGTTTAATAGCTTCCTTGTGAGCAGTAACCCTCTATCAAGAAAGTCATGATAGGAAATGCAAGCACGGGAATATCGTATCAATTGGGAGATATATACCCCGTATGCAGGTGCTGCTGGAATGTTGCTACTTAGAAATGGAAAGCTCACAATATAAGATATCTTAATGTAAATTAGTTCGAAACTTAAAATAATTAGCAGAGGATGACAATATGTACTTTAAATAATAAAAGTAAAGAATTAAGAATTGTGTAACTAATTTCAAAGATGTTTCATTCTGCACATGTTCATATAACTCAAAAGTCCATCATCACAATAAAAGACAATCATTTAATCTTATATAACTTAGTCGTGAAAATTCGAGTAAGTCACAAAAATATTAAAACATTTATGTACGTAAAGTGATCGCAAAGTCATATGAGTTATTATATATTGAATAGAATGATCATTTAATGTAAGATAATTCATTGATGGAAATTTGAACGCTTTTTTAAAGTAAAAAATAGTAAAACAAACTAAACGAAAATCTTGTAGTATTTTTTCATACATCTTAATTTTAGTTTGTGCAAAATCTACATAAAAGTAACACCACGTCTTTTTTTCCAGTTCACAAGCACTAAAAGGATAGAAATAAGTTTGATATACAAAATACTTATTTAAATGAATTACACTTTCATTTTCTCCAATTGTCTCTCCAGGATTACCATTATATCATTGTAACCACCTTCTTCTGCTAAGCGTATTGGTTTCTTCTCTGGACGATGAGCAACATTCACGTCTGCGTCGTACTTTAAGAGACTGACTACTGCATCTATGTGTCCGTATTTACAAGCCCCTTGAAGAGGAGTACCTCCATCATCCTCCCGATGATTAACATTGGCTCCGCGACTTAAAAGAAGTTCTATCACATCGAGTTTATTGTTTCTTGCAGCATAGCATTTATGAAGTTAACACGAAATTGTATTTGATTGTGATTATAGGTGCTCCAGAAAAGTAAACATACATTTATTATTTGTAATATTTTGTAGAGTGGTTATAACAGATTTAGGAAGATGTGGTATGAGTGTCAATGAGACAACTCTTCATCCAAATAACAATTTAGAAAAGCAAACCATTATAGGTCAAGGTACGGCCTACATCACGGAGCCGTGGATCACACCGAACAACAAGCTATAAAGGGCCCCAAAATTACTAGTGTACTAGGAATTTAGAGTTATCTTTGTTGTTTATCGTGACTTCACGACGAGATTCAATATGGCCTATAAAATAGGCGAAGAATGTATACAAATGGAAATATCCTAGAAAAATATCTAACGAACCATATATATTGAAATGCTTTGCATGGATCATAAACAATATTATTTTGAGAAATAAGTGCGACTTGAATCTGGATCGTAATTCCAAACGTTTTGAAATAGGAAAAAGCCGTAGCTCTATGGTCTGCAAATAGTAAAAGAGTACATAAGGACCTAAGAGCTACGGTTCCGCAGGTAGGTTCGGAAGTAAAGATAATCAGTTAGTTATGACCTTCAAAAAATCAAAATGAAACGTATCGGAAATTGACTACTTATAGAAGTTATAGCCCTAAAAAAAACCAGCCATATTGTCAATTAGCCCCTTATAGGTGTCACTGGAAATGAAGACAATTTTTACTCATTTTTCAGTATTTTACAAAACAAGTATCAGTATACAAGAGAAGGATAATTTGAGAATAAATTCCAAAATAAATGAGACCCGAAAATATGAAAATCGAGAGAAAATTCCTCGACATCTATGCTCGACATGTTAAGACACAGTAATAGTTTTACAGGTGTGTGAGCGATTCATGTGCTGAAGAGCCTATTGTTTCTATATTGTTCGGGGTCACAGTTTTAGGCCTTAATCTTTACATATATGTGTATATTCCATTTTTTACTAATAAGTTATCATCCCTGTTAACTTGTTGATATTATGCTTTATAGGATAATCCACATGTATCGAAATTGTAAATATCAAACAGAAATGCAGAGTAAAATATCCTAATCAACTGGCGTTGATAATTTGTGTTTATCTTATGTTTCGGATTGTATGTTGCCCTTTACATGTTGAGGTATTTATATTGTTGCATCATTCTTCGATTATAAGAACAACCTAAGATAACTTGTCAGGAAAAAAAATAAAGTTTACTTTTCATGTATTTTTTCTAAATATTCAATAAGGTATAACCTTCACCTGTCTCAAAACACTAAGCAATTTGATTGGTTGTCTGTTGAAACTATTAAATTCCCCTTTTCAAAAATATGATGTCAAAGGGATTTCTTTTAAAGTGTTTTAGCCAAGAGAGGTAACTCTAACTTGTTTTGTTCATATCATGGAATAAATGACATTTTGCTTTTATAGTCTGTTTCTTCAAATTAGTTCTGCAAAGTTAAAGTAACATTTTATTGATTACAATATATATTGATTGTTTTATATATATAGAAGAAATATTAAAATCTGATTTCAACAATCTTAATTATGTTTTTTTTTTTATATTTGAAAAACATGTTACTTAATTTTTTCACATGATTGAAACCCAACTGTCTTTCTTTTATGATATACATCTCCTTAGTCAGGACTCTTGTGTTCTGTAGTTGTCGTTTGTTGATGTGATTTATAAGTGTTTCTCGTTTTTACTTGGTTTACTTTTATAAATCGTGACTTTGACAGAGAGTTGTCTCATTTGCACTTATACCACATCTTCTTTGATCTATTATGTTATAATACACCTTGTATTATAAAGAAGGAGAATGTAAATAAGGAAGTGTCGTTTCTTGTTGTATATCACATCTACTTTTCATTTATTATTTTGTGCATAAATCAGGCTAGTTTTTTTCTTCCTTCTTATCAATCATTTTACAATTATGAATTAAAGGCATTTTATAGCTTTCTGTGAAGTATTGGTTTTTCACGTTGTTGAAGGTGGTATGGTAAAATTCTCAATACATGTTGAAACCATGTGTAAAAGCATGCAATTACAAACATTTTTCTTCCATTAAAAAGTTCTGTCGTTTAGCACTGTTTAGTTGAAACAATGTGTTATTAAAGATAAACCTCTACTTATAAATGAATGAGAGCTGTGTGAAATTTATGGATTGATGCATAAGCACAAATTATGCTGGTTTTTTTGTTACCACACATGAGAGTTTTTGCAAGTACGGAAATACTATCAGTTTCGACATCAGGGACAGTTTAGACATACTTGACTTTATAGTCGGAACTTACAAGTTTGTTGATTTGCATTCATTATATTTGAATGCAGCAAATTTCTCAACAAAGCGCATTATAACTCTACAGTAAAGGCTGTGTTTAGTAGTGTGGTATGTTAACAACAACAAATGTCAGTTTTAACGATCTTGACTAGCTATACAGCCCTTGCACGGTCGGAATGGTATTTAAATACTATATTCTAAACTACGTATAAATATATCAAACGTTCAAAAGTTCGGTAAATCAAAATTTATACATTTCGAAAAAGACACAAAAAAACCAAATGTTGATAAATATTTTCTTAAACTTAATTGTACATACTACTATTTATTAACTGTTTTGTAATGTATCATGATTAAATATTAAGTTAAATAATTATTAGTATAAATTGAAATAACAAGCTTGTTCAAGGGAGTTAACAATTGAAGTTCTGGTCCATTCTTATATAGATTTCGTTAGTAATAAATCTTTTCATTCATTAATCTTTACATCATGTACTATTACTATTGTTATTGTAACAATTTATTTTTTTACGCAAATATGTACACCCACCCCCCATTTTCACGAGGATCATACGACAGCTGTTACTTATGAATAAATAAACACTATTTGTATTAGTAAAACAGATTCGTATTGACATTATGTCTAATGAAGTTCACTGTCTGATTGAATCAGTATTTGACCCCATACTACACATTACAACTGAAGGAGTCACCTTATCCACCCCCTAAATACAAAACAAACTACACACACTATTAATTATGCTTTCATACTAAAATATCAACTGAGTACAGTAATAAGGTGAGTTGTTTTCATATAAAATATATTTCAGCCATTTACGCAGAACCAAAAAAAAATAATAGACTATAATGTCAAGGAAGATAACTATCGCCATGTTTTTATAAAAGATTCATTTTGAGATAATTAGACATTTTAGTTGAAATTGATTTATATGAAATGTCTTAAATCATCAATTAGTATGTGCCTTTAAAAGGTTTTTGAAGGCAGCGACGTTAAACAAATTAATTTGCCTATATAATTCAACAACGTCACCGTTGATTCATTTCAACAAAAAATAAACCTTATTATTAACACTTTGACACTTTTGTTTGTTACAAAACATAATTAAATCGTTAATATAATGCTTAAAGATTGTTATAAATGTGTAATTTTGAGAAAGTATCGCTTGCCTACCTCAATTTAGGGATCTGTCAAAATATCCCCTGTTGAAAGTAAAACACGTGGTATCGTTAATGGTTCAAGGAAAAATCTGTTATAGATTTATCGTTCTTCAAGAACTCTTTTGTGAACCTCCTTTTGTCTCCTGACGATGCTAGCTACCTAAGAACTTTTAAAATTTAAAACTTATTATATAAACATGTACTCACGTTAACCTTCACTTTAATATACTGCGAATTCTTAACACTGCATTCAAAACATATGCAGAAGCAATGTATACTATTTGAACGTGTTAAGTTCTGATATTATATAATTCGTCTTTTGTTTATAATGACGTATATTCATGATTAAGTTTCTATCAGTAGCATAACAAAAGCGTAAATATAATTTAGGTCGAACACGGTTTGATATGATTTATAAATCGATATCTTATATCTATGTCATTGAAGGCCAAAAAAAGAAGACATTTAAATTAAAGTATGGTTTATTCTTTAACGAATATGTTATGCTTACAAGGGATATTTTCCAATAATACAGTTTTAAAGTTTCACAAGTTTCTAGAGACGTTAGTTGAAAGAATTTCTTTTGGCAAATACCCTAAGTAACCATGATATAATTATTTATTCCCACCGAATGCTCTTGTTTTATCTATATCAACAGAAAATGTGATATTTTCCCGCAACTGCAATCATTTAATATAAAACATATACCATGGATAGGGTTTGTTTCTTTTCAACATTTGATATCTCAATGAATAAATCAACGCACGTACTACCAATTCGATAGCTTTGAATGTTGGTTGGCTTGTGTTGCACTGTATTAATTGTCTATGTAATGTTTACAGTACTATATTGTTTGTACTTTCGTCGTTTTACAATTTCTTACTTCAAGTTGTCGGTTTGTACTTGACGTTTGGATTTTGGTTAGCTTTTTCTATCTTCCGCCTAATTTTAAGTTTCA
Source organism: Mytilus edulis (assembly GCA_019925275.1). NCBI lineage: Eukaryota > Metazoa > Mollusca > Bivalvia > Mytilida > Mytilidae > Mytilus > Mytilus edulis. The sequence continues at coordinate 78,983,769 of CM034361.1, read as the reverse complement.
CTTTGTAAATACAGCTGTTTCTCATACCAAGCCTTTCCGTTCTATATATATACTATTCGGAGATAATGAGTTCCGTTTAAGTACTGGTTCCCAGATATGATCTCAATGTTTCAAGAAAAACATGACTTCGGAATTTTACAAATGTATCAGTGAATATACTTATGCATATTGTTCAAAATAAAATCTGTGGTACACCTAAAGTTAAGGTAGAGTAAGATAATAGTTTTAGTGTTATAATAAACTCTTAGAAATTCGGGGCATATAAACGTTGACCTTTAAAAAATAGAAATGCATATAAACTTTCCAGTATAGAAAACTTCATATTAAAAGTTGTACAGTTTAAGTCGTTAAAGAAGTTCCTAAGGGAAATCGCAATGTCATTATTTACAGAAATGCAGCCATAAGGTGGTCTTGTTTCCTTTCCATTTTCAATCTTGGAAGGAGATAAGTTGTGTCTACAAAACAAAACATAAAATAGCATACATTCAGCTGCTAGACTTCTACCGGATTCATAAGGTTTTCGAACCGTTCCTCGTATATTAAGCATACACAAGACGAAATCAACTACATAATTAATAGATTCAATTGGTATGTTTACACCAAACACTGCTCACGCGTACAGGGCGAATATTTTGAAAGGTCTTGTATATCGACTTAGACCAGATAACACCAAAAACCTTGTATCACATATCAAAATCAGAACAAAGTGTACTTGTTGACAGTATTGTGTTGCAATTATCTGTCTTTCCCTGCAAACCAATTTTTATATTAATCTATTCATTTATTTTTTTTTCCATATGTAAAAATACGAAATGTATACGTTTAAAGTATTTGTTGCTCGTGCTATGTTGATGGAATATAATTGTTTCACGTATATGTGTGCATTCGCTCTTTCAAAGATCATGCTAAATTTACACGTGCATGGTCTGTAGCTGGTGCTGTATTGAAAAAGTGCATGTGTCTAGTACATATCGTTTTGGATGGAATGCTACATTTGCCTAATGATAACACTAATCAAATCATGTAGAGTTAAGATCTAAAATGACGAAAAGTATATACAATAACGACTATATATATACTACTCTGTCAGTTTGCCATATCACTGATACATTCATATACTATACAGATGTTTTGAGATAACATGGAGCTACCTTTTCATACTATTCTGTATTTTATTTTGTCATGCAGACATTCTTTCATACTATAAATTATCTTGATTTAACCCGGAGCTACCGTTTCATAATAGTATGTCATATTACTATACTACAAATTTTTTATGCGATATTTCTATATCATAAAGTTAATTCTTATACCATAAAAACATCTGAATGTATATTCCCTCCAAAAAAAAAATATTAAAACTTAATAAAAAGTATACTTAATTTTTAAACAGAAAAGTCAGTACTGCAAAGCTGATGATAATATGCATTCATTTATATTCATTCATCATTTGTATATATAATTGTTTGTATACATTAATATAGCCTTAATTTTCAGTCGCGTTATCTAATTGGGAGTACGTCTACTTCTTTATATTCTATACCCTACGAATCTTCAAATTTTTAAATATGTAACAGAGTCTCCAAATTTGCTTAAATACTTGTTTAAATATTTGAAATCATCACTTCTAAGTTTTTGGTGTGTAGAGTCATTTTGCAGATTTGGAAATATGGTCACTAAGAAAATTTACGATATAAACTTCTGATTGTTAAACTATGTACTCTCCTTAATGTCTTGCCATCTTGTTTAACTGTGTGTGTGTACATTGAAGTCCCACGGAGCATTATATTATTTGCAGATCTATCTAACAAACGTATGTTTTCAATTTGTTTTCTCATATGTCGTTTGTCTATAAAACAACCAAATCTTAATAAGAAGCCAGCGCGGAGATATGTTTTCTCAATTAGATTGTTTGCCGACCGTAGACAATTTTCAGAAGCCATCTCAATGAAGGTTTTCATTTTCTTAAATTTGTATTTTACTAATCGTCATTCAAAGATCAGAAGAAATCACTTTTCCTTTTAAACTAAAACAGTAGTTTATCGACTTCAAAATAACATAAACGAATAAGAATGTTCAAATAAAGATAGTCAACAAGTGTTAATGCAATAGCAAGAATTTCAAAGAAGTAATACTGGGTCATTTTCATGGTACTCAATGAATAGTTTATGTTACTGATTAGAGTTTGTGCTTCAAAACAAAGCAGTTTGAGTGTTGGGCTTTTCTCTAATATATATCCTAATCAATATTTCAAAAAACATATGTCAATTTTAGAAAGTCATTCTGTTTTTTTAAATCATTTTGACTAAAAAAATACTAAACAATGTTTACCTTCTATTACGGTGGTATGAGAGTCGAAAATGAAAATGACAGAAATTTGTTCATACTTTTCCAAAACCTTGTATAGTATATTTCATTGATTTATGTTAATTTTCTTTTAATAAAAATGATAGGTAACCGCGCAACAGGTTGTAACAAAACGCCACATTTTGTATGGAATTCATGTATACAGGAAAACACATCATTCATGTCATTATGTGATTAGAAGCTAAACTAAATGATATATTTGTAAATTAAGATACGAAACAATGCTTGGAGAATATCAACCGAAAAGATAAGATCACCGTACGTCTCTCCGTTTCAAATACAAAATTGAACAAATTCCATGTATATTCCTTCAGAAAATGCACTGTTTCATAGTTATATCACCTTAAAATGCCAATTTGAAAACATTTCAGCCAAAAATAATCTATACATATAAGAATATGAATGTTATAATTTTATAATTATTTTCTTCAAAATAAAAATTCACATTTAGTTATCTGCATTCCTGTATACAATTTTCTAAATTGTTTGAAAATCTGAACCTTAAGTTCCCTGTTTTTTTACAATTCAAGAGTGCGAAAGTCACCCATACCACCTCAAAAAATTAAAACTATTAAAAGTGTTCTAATTTATTGTGATCGAAAAACATATATGGTCTTAAACATGAAAACATTGCTATCCTAAAATTTAATCAATCTCGAAATCCGGTTTAAACATTTACCATTACAAGTGCAACACAGCTATTTCATATTGGTTTATAAGTTTACGTAGGTATTGCGCATGAACAGACGAGGAAAAGTTTTATCATGGATCCTTACTTAATTGTTTAATCAGTGTTTATATTGTGTTGGTATTAAAGTACAAATATTTGCCAAATATATTATTAGTTATCAATATATAATGAAGGGGTGTGTAACAAATTAATGTTTATGTAAAACAATATTATTTTTCAAATAAACTAATAACTATTTAAAATAAGGAAGTACGTGAATATTGTTTGGGCTTGGTGTTTGTTTTAGTCTCCAAATGGTCCTGATACTAAGTTGATTCATGTTTAAATATATAAATTAAAGTGAAATTTTTAATTTTTAGATATTTTTTACGATTTAAAAATAAGACCATACTTTACCATGTTTACGGCTTAAAACAAAAGAACATCGCAAATACGCATATGATTTGGAAGGAGAATGATTCAGCAGCATTTTTGGTTAATTATATTCCAGACATGTTTGCTCTTCAACATATTCTTGTCTATAATTGGTAAGTATATGAAATAATCTATAACTTCTTGGAATAAATACTTTAAATACATATAACGGTTTGAAAAAATCTAAAAATCTAACGAGTATAGTTATAATCATTTGGCACCAACTGTTTCTCTGATTAAAAGCTTTAACCAATCTTGTAGTGTTCTAGTTTCATTTCATGCTTTTACCTGGAGAAATTACGACCGGCAAAGGGTGAATGACATGTCACAAATATTACAGGATACGGTGTCCATACGAAGTGTCTAAGAATCAAAGATTGTTTCGTCCGCGCTGCATTTCCTTACATTTACCTTGAATTGACAAAAAGTGGTCATCTCACTACCGGACAAACGAGTAAATTTTTCGAAATATTACTTAACCCAGCTCAGTATTTATAGTTCAAATCCACCAGCTAATAGAGTAAATATTTCTCACCTAATTACATATTTGAAACCTTGCAGGTACTGCTCAGGATTTGTGAACGTCATTTGTGTATGAGAAAACAATTAATGAAACAGTGTTTTTGATATAACTTCTCGACATCTTTTCATATTGTACATCGGAAATAACAATAGCTATATAGATAAATATCTAGTGTCTACTTCAAAATGATACATGAACATTTTGAGTTATATAAATGCCATACGTTTTGTAGTTGTATATAATTTTATATCACTACAAAAGTAAAAAAATCTGAAGAAAAAAAGTTTTTGTCTGAATTTGCATGAATTTTTACTCGGCATTCTATATTTGTCTTGATATTGTAAGAAAATTTCTTAACATAGTATGGATTTGTCTTGTAAGGTTCATAATTTTTCTTGACAAGTGTCTTGACAATATGAACATTGTCTAAAAATTTCTCTACACTTCGTGTACCATCTGATAAGAGTCTAGATTAGTTTTGACCAATTCTTGACTGTGTTAAATTTGTCTTGATCAGTCTTGACACATTCTTGATATTCTTAAAAGTGTCTGAATATGTCTCGCCTGAAATGTGTACATACTCATTTTGCATTGTTTAGGACTTTCTATTGCTGTTATATACTCCTTTTTCTTGCTAAAATAAACTTTGAAGAATCAAGGATTAATTCTGATAGTTAGATACCCTTTGGTGCAACTAAGTTGGACTACCCTGAATAACCCCTATAATTTTGAATTATTTTTATTAAACGTTTAATTAATTGTTTTCTCTTGGAATATATTTCAAAGTTACTGACAAACAGCATTTAAATTTGTGCCGTTCGCAAAACTGCCAGTCAAACTTGCTTTACTAAAATAAGTTGATGCAGTTTCAAAATGTGACCATGTGTCTCTTTTATGACTAAGGACACCACCATTTATCTTTTGTGTTTGTGTGGCTAAAAATGGGGAGGCTTTCCTTTAGGTCAAAGAAGTTGTTCCCATCTTGATTCAAAAATCTTATTCATTTTTTAGAACAACCACAATCATTATTTATTCCAAATTGAGCGTTTAATTTCATATTTTTTTTATCAAAAATACATATATGTGATGACTCCCTCCTGAAAAGAAAAAAATGTTTAGATCTATATTATGCATGTCTTTTCATGCTGTTTGAGATCCATTTGGGACGCATTATAAATACAGGTTGTTTGTTTTATTATTCGCAGATCTAGAGTAGATAAAAAAATTCTTTTAATCTTTGGGAAATTATTAGTTTGTGTTAAAATACTTAACTCCATAATTTTGATGAAGAGAATACATTTTTTTTAAAATAAAAATGATGATTTTCATTTTTATCTATGAACAAACTTTCTAAATTGTATTGGCATGGTCGGTCAACTGACATTACAGAAACTTTCTTCACTTTAATGATACATTCTTTTTAGTATGTATTGCTAGGTATCTTGAAAACTATAATTACATGAATTATAAACAAAAAGAAACTATGAAAGGGAAGAAAATTTAACAGCCGACTAAGATATATATATACTCCACCATGCATGAAAGGCAAAATGTTATCCCATTTAATGATGATTTTTAATACAAAAGTGGACATCGTTGAAGATTCATGTACACGTGAGTAACACAGGCTTTTTATAGCCTCTATTTTTTTTTGACAAAATCTGTACCAAGTCAAAAATATGACAGTTGTTCTTCAGTCCGTCTGTTCGTTGATAACGATTGGTTCCGTTCATTTTTATTGACCTCCACTTACATTTTGAAGTGTTACGTAATTTGATTTAACAGTCTAAATATGTATAATACGAAAAAAAGAAAATTGAAATTGAAAATAGCACGGTTTCATAGTTTATTTTGATTTTTTTTTTATCAGCGCTTAGTCTCCTTGAAAACCCCAGGCGTATAGATTTTGTCAGAAAATATTAATGATTTATTATGTTTGCAAACATCTGTACATTTTAGTGCTGTCCGTAATAGTCGAGGTATTTCTTTTGGTCAAGTCCATTGCAATAAAAATCTATCTACCACTGACAACATGACGTTTTCGTGAATTTAGCACGAGGGTGTAGGATTCCTTTTTGCAAATATTTGATTAAGAAGTACAAAGTGGCAAAAATACTCCATTTGCATTTACTTTTTTTGATTTTTGGTCAGAGATGTTCACTCCATATAATTTGTGTGTTCTGTTATATAGCTTAAAAGTGCTTAATTGGGTTACAACATTAGATGGTAGACAATACATGTTAAAGGACGATAAACACACCAGTGAAACAAATTCAATAAAAGTAAACTTGTGCTTTTATTAATCAGGCACATTGACCTGTCCCTGCAGATTGGAAACAACATGGGTCTAAGTGTTACTTCCTGCATGAAGACATGAAGAACTTCTCAGATGCCAAGGCATTCTGTCAGAGTGTTAATGCTGAAATGGTCATGTTAAAGACGGCAAATGAAGACATCATAATGTCAACGTAGGTTTTATGAATATATATAGATTGTCTAAATATATAAAGGTTGTCTATTATTTGAAATTAAGCCGACAATTCCATAAGGCGACTCAAAACTACGTAGCGAGATTGCTAAAATTATGACAAAACAAACAACAACAAAAAAGCGAATACACAGACATAGATAAACAATGCAGGTATTGTCGAATGTTTTGAAGATGTATATACTAGGTAGACATTATTGAGGGTTATCATGTTTCAAATGTCAATATATATCCTATTGATTCATGTCTAATTCCTCAAAATGTTTTTCGGAAAGTACCCTCGCTAATAAGAGAAATAATCAGCGTTACTTTATGAAATGTAATCGATTTGATTTTCGTGCTGAAGTTTTGTTTCACTTTATCCTACTTTAGTTTCCCCGCTATTTCTCTTCATGTTATCAGTTTATTTTTGTATTGGTATATTGTTTCAAGTAACCCGGTTTTTATACATCTCTACACAATGATGATTTTTAAATTATAGCAATTGAAGCAAAATTAGAACAAACATACTAGTTCAAACGCAATAAGGTGTATTAGATGTGTACCATGTTAGCACAACAATGCCCTACAAAGTCCACACGCTTATCATTATAACAGGTTGGGTAAAGGGTATTGGATTGGACTAACATACCACAATAAACACAACTCAGATTGGACCTGGATCGACGGTACCACATTGCAATATACGGATGGATGGGCACATGGTGTGTTTAAATGTGTTATTATTTAAAAGTTTATGTCAAGTTATCGAAATAAATTAGAATTTCCATCTTTCTATCACATGTTTGATTGCTTAATTGATATGATAGATTTAAATGTTCCACGGCCATTGCTACATTTACGGCCCTGTAGAAACTTATCGTATCAATATTCCAAGTGTATATAAGCATTGCTCACAACTTAGTTATGATTAAGCATGTGTACAAAATTACTCACCCGCATTATTTTGATCCACATCAGAAGAATGATGTAGCCAAGGGATCTATTTAGTATTTTGATTTCCGTATGTTCTCTATCTTAAGTGAATTTACTTATAATCAGATTGATAATCAGATTGATGTAAGTCAGCAATTTTTATATATATATTTAATATCCTTCAAGTAATGAATTATTTAAACAGTAACAAGCAAATCAAGCGATAAGGTTAAGAGTTATTTTCCTCAATAATACAACAATCCCTGTGTAGTATTAAATAAATATTTGTCGTTTTTGTTAATAAGGTGAACCTAAAGTTAACACAACTCCCAGGGAATGTGTTCTGAATGGTGCAACGGGATGGTTGAGTACCGAATGCCGAACCAGTAGAAAAATATGCTGTCAGAAACTCATTCTTACAGGTAAATGATAGTTCAATCAATGAAATAAAAAAAAAATATATTAATTACCCCAAATGTTTCCATCATATAAACAAAAAATTTCAGGTTTCGGCGTTGATTCACAAGTTGTTGTTTTTTTAAGTCTGATGTATTTGCTTATATATGAATATAATGCAACACTTTGCTTATATATGAATATAATGCAACACTTTGCTTATGAACGACGATGAGTATGGGAAGCAGAATAAGGAAGACATCTCCGCATTTTATCTGTCAATCAAACCAATTTATTGTCCAATTCGTACTTTGTTCGCAGTGATCATTTTGTAGAAAAAAAAATCAAAAAAAAAATCGAGACAAAATTGTATACGGTAACATTTAAAAAAACAAGGGACTCATTACGCAAATAAACGAAAACAGAGCGACACGACCTTGCAGAAAGAAAAAAAAAGAAAGGGGGAGTACAGTTTTGGTAAACAGTCTCTTTGAAATTCTAACAAAAGAATATAACTGATTGCGTGTTGTTTCATTTGTTCATATTAATTGAATATTTGAAATGAAATTGGGACTGGGGTGCACTCGATATAGTTCTGTCTTCATATGCTATTCTTGTTTTCTCATTCACCTAGTTAAACATAAAATCCGGGAAGTAACTAGAAACTAATTGGAGAGGACTACATGTTGAAATTTAATAAATATAAAACTTGCCATTATTAGCTGTTTTGACTATACATGCTATATCCTCTATGTTATTCACACTGAAATAATGTATCTGAATAGATCTGAATACACCTTTTTTTTAAATTTAATCCAACATTTTAAACAACACAATCACTAAGAACGACATCTCTTCCTTCGTTTTTGAATTAAGAATATATTTTTATCACTTTATCCATTTTTAAACACAAGTTGCGCTACTGTTTAAATGGGCCAACATGTAGAATATATTTTAATATAAAGAAAGTTTATTCACAAATTAATTTTCATGCTTGACGAAAATAAATCTTTAATTGCTTTACTTTTGTTTTACATTTTTTTACGGGTAAACAATGTTTTAATTAAGTAAGATACAGGCCTCTAATAGTCCATTCTGTACCATATTGAACTTCGTAGCTGCTATCAACATCTATGTAGCACCTAATCTATAGCTACACGTCCAACAGTCGAAATCTATGTAGCACTACGGAGCAGCTACGATATTGACCCGGCCCTGGGGTTGGGATATGGTTAATGTTCGGATAATATTATTTCGACATAATCGACATAAATTTAGATATGTTTATGGACATCAATTGTGTCCCTTTGCATGCTTTGGTGATATATATTTCCTGTATTGTTACAATCAACAGTGTATGGTCAAACTGAGTAAAGACCAGTCTTACTTCCATTTCAATGATCAATTTAACATCGGTTACCAATAGCTTAATGGAATTGGTTTCATTAAATAATCGAAAATTCTCTAAATGTACAGCAATACACACAGAAACCTACCTTAAGTATTCACAGCAATACGCGTCTTTTCCTAGATTTAGACATTTCAACTTTACACCAGAAACTGCACGCAAAATCGAACTAAAAAAGGATTAATTTTCTTTCCCTTTTGCTTATTTTTCCTCTCGCACTGAGGTTTTGTTTGCAAGTTTGGCTGTATCTGTAACAACGTATTTCAGACGGATAAGCACATACTTTATTTTTAGGTGAGTTTTGTTTATCGAGCCAGCAAACTATATCTCATTCACTTTAGATAAAAGTATTCTAAAAGATTACAAATTCAGCCCTGTTATCAAATCTTTGAATATTGCTTTTCTTTTTTGTATTGATATAATATTGTTTCTGTTTTTAGTAGATTAAAATCATATTTAATACTATTATTATAAACTTAAGATTGGAAATGTGGAATGTGTCAAAGAGACAACAACCCGACCAGAAAGCAAAATGATGCAACATAGCCAAATCCGCATTCGGAGGCAGGTTTTACCTGGTCCATTTACGAAAATATGTACACTTTCTTTTAAAATAGACGTCACAATAAACTATGAAACACACAGATACAACAAAAATATAATAAACAATGCTTAGAAAGGTCATATGCTTCAGACTTAAGTCAGGCGCAAAAGAGGGCGGGATAGAAATGTGTTAATATCTCAACCTTCCCCTTTACCTCAAAACAATCATTGCCAATCTAGAAATAAAAAAACAAAACAAAAGGCAATACCAACATTAAAACTCAGGTTAAAGTCCGATCCGATGTCAGAAAAGCACAAATGTTTATCTCTTATTAGGTTCAGTTTGGCAGTGTATCAAGTCATATATTTTCTGATTGTATGAGGGACCTCTTTACACTAAATTCGTCGGAAGCTAGATGTTTACTGCTCGATATTTACATGATTTTGTTTTAAGTTGTATTTGGCTTAACAATGGTGGTTTCAGTACAAAATTAACTACAAATACTCTGAGAACTATATCTGGAGGCAACGAATAGATAAATACTTTGCCATGTCCGACCTGTGTAGTGTTTTCTGCTTGAATCGATCGGTTTAAGCAAGCCCTTTTCAACTGACTTTTACAGTTTATTCTTATGTTGTACTGTAACACCACTATACTAAGTTAAAGAAAGGATGGATCGCTGACAAATATATCTTACCCCGCCATATTCTTCATGTGCGTGTCCATGTTTGTGGTTTTTCGGAAACTGTTTCTTAATAAATTAGCCCTTAGTTTTTGCAATTTAATTGTTTTTACATTTTTCATTTTAGGGGTTCTATAAACGACTATACGGTATACGTTCTTTTTATTATTGTGAGGTTGCCAGTATAAAAAAAGAAGATGTGGTATGATTGTCAATGAGACAATTATCCACAAAAGACCAAAATGACAATAACTGTTAACATCCAATTTGTTTGAACTTGGTTGAATACCATTGGCAATCATATCATAACTCCTCCTTAAACTTATGGTTATAAAGTGTAAACAATTTATAAATATATTTCTGCGCTTTTTTGATTTACGTTAAGTATTTATCTTTTTGAAAAATCGAAAGATTTTTTTTTTCAATATTCGGAAATTATATGATAAAATGTAACGAAATATGATAAAACAAAATGACTATTCGTAAATCAAAATCATTTCCAAGTTTAAAGAAAACCAACATTAATATTACCGTAAGGAGACCTACAATACTACACTATGGATCGCCAAAACTGGGTTGGTATCCCTAATTACATTATACGATGTGTATTCACCTTAATATGGTGTGCACTTGTCATTTTATGATGTACAATCACATTTATATGATGTGAAAACATACTTACTTTATGTGCATATATGCTTATGTTATGCACATTATATAAGGGAAAATGCACATCATATTAGTATATTCTAATATCATATAAGTACATCTGCACATCATATAAGTACATTTGCACATCATATAAATACATTTGCATTTCATATAAGTACATTTGCACGTCATATAAAGATCTTTGCACATCCTATTAGTGCATCTGTGTGTCATATAAGGATATTTCCTCATCATATAAGGATAATTCCTCATTATATATGAATGGTTGCACATCATTTTAGTACATTTGCTCATCATATAAGGATATTTGAACGTCTTAAAAGAATGTTTGCACATCATATAAGTATAAATGCATATCATATTAGTATATTTGCACATTATATAAAGATGTTTGGACATCATTTAAAGATACTTGCTCGTAATATAAGGAACATTTTAAGTCAAATAAATGAATTTGCACATTATAGAATGACAAGTGCACATCGTATAATAAAAATAGTCATAACAAGACAGTTTTGGCGTTCCATACTACACAAGGTCAAATCGTTGTAAAGAAATACAATAACCAAGTGGGGAAATGTTGAAAAACTCACAGGTATATCTTTTCCTCAGTCGTTGATAAAAATATTAGTGAAAAAAATACAAGGAATAACAGCTTTTTTTTTCTTCAAGACTTTAATCCACAGTTAATGAATAGTCAAACATACAGAAAATTATTAAAGATTTACTGTTCTAACTTTTGCCCTTTTTGGTTAACAGATATTACAGAGCAAGTGGATGAACGTGTTACTCTGACTTGTAATGTAAAAGATATGCCCAATATCACTGAACTGAACTGGACAAGGTCCGTGAATGGAACCAGTGTTATAGTTTCTGAGTACGCTAGAGGCGGAAATACTACTTCACCTAATTTGATTTTTCAACGCGTAAAATGGACAGATGAGGGTTGGTATAAATGCATTGTGAAAAACAGTTCTGGATCAATGCAAACAGTGGAGATGAAGCTGTATGTAAATGCAAGTATGTCAAATATTTATATTGCATCAATTTTTCTTTTTGATTTATACTGAGATAATTGTAGTTTACAAACGATTTCACTACAACTAATGAAATTTTGAAAGTTTTTTTTAAAGTAAAAGTTAAAAAACAATTGACATCAACTTTGTCAAACACATCTTTTTTTGAAATATTGTTTCAAACATGTTTTGATACTATGTTCTATATTATTAAAACAGATGTCAAACAAGATTGCATTATGTATCAAAATGTATCAAAAAGAAAGCCTAAGAGTATTTTACACATATTTTTGCCACTTATTTCTATTATGATAAACAAGATGCTATACACGATTGCATCATGTTCAATATGTATTTGGCTGTCTAAAAGCCTGATAGCATTTCAAAATGTCTTTGTAGCTATAGTTCGGGGTTAAACACCAATATAAATGTGTGATGCTAATGTCTCTCGGAAACCATGCAAACACTATTGAATCGACAACATCTTACAATACATAAAAATCGAGATATACTGTATAAATCAGGAAGAAAATACGTGGAAAAAACACCGTAATAATAGATAGCCTCGAAATATGCTAGAAGGTTTTTCGCGAGAAATAAAATTTAAAAAAAAAAGTTTCTTGACATGATGTGACAAAAAGATTTGATAAATGTCAATTTTCAACAGAAAAGGGGTTTAGATTTACTTATAATAAATCGGTAGGCCAATGCATAATCAGAAATGGTTTGTCTATACCGTATCCATCATGTGTAACGTACAGTCTTTTTTACATGAAAAATTAAAAGCATGTTTTAATCAATGTTTGGCCTATTATACGAAAGAAGCTACATTTCCACCCCGAATAGTAATTGTTTTTATTTTCAGCTACCAATGTGATTATGTGTATTGCTCTTTTAACAATTTATAGTGTACTTTTTTTTATTACTGTGGATTCATTATTGTACGTGGAATACCGATTTAGGGGATTTTGTAGGAATTGGTTAACCAAGACTTGAAATGTTCAAAGAAGTACTTATCAATAGGTTTGCATGCAGATTTTACAGTACTAATTAATCCATAACCACGATAATGCAATATGTTTTTCTACAACGAAAATTGGTAAATTGGTTTTCGCGAGAATAAAGAATTCACAGTATGCATTTTTTTTTTAAATTGAAAATCGAGCTTCTTTTTTATTTGAGAAAAATGATTGTTCACTTTATTTTATTCAATAAGAGGTTATACAGTGCAACATATATAGGTATAAACTGTACAAATCAGTTTCAAATAAGTCAATAAATGAGACACTACACACATATATCCTAAAGAGTATTTGCTATGTCTGAGAATATGTTAAAAAATTAATGCAACTACTAATATATCTAGCTTTGCCAGAACTTAGTAATAATAGTGAACGAATAATTTACGTCGTATATATACATGTATATAGTTAAAGAAATTTAGTTCAAGTGCATTTTATCCGATTGGTTGAATATTATAGGGGTCACTACTGGATCTGTATTTGTTTAAAACAATTGACGACGCTTTGTTGTCTTGTTTTAAACCAGTGTCGTTACAGTGATTTTTCAATAAATGGTTCCTGATGTCGTCATATTTAAGAACATCGTATGACTAAAACTTCATCTGAAGAAAGTTTCTTTTTAGACAGCAGAGACACAAATTATTAGCCATGTCGAAGTATAGATATTTTTTTTAAAGTTATTTAAAAAAAACGCAATAAAAGTTACCTCTAAATAATTGAGTCCTATTGTTTGATGTACAACTTGTTTGTAATGAAAATGATTAATTTACAAGAAAACAACTAACAATATATGTCAAATACGAATATCATACACACATGTTGTTACTTAACATCAATTCTCTGTAATAATCGACCAAATATGAAAAATTTTGGCCAGATTATTTTTTTTCGATTACTTTTTTTTAAGTTGAAATGGTCCAAACTAACAGTCAAATTGAAAAAAAATAAATTAAAAAAATCTGTATAGTCTGGTTGCCATGGAAACAACGTGACATCATATGTATATATTAGTATAGCAAGGAGAAATGGCTAACATCTCATTTTATGGTAAAAATGAGATAAAGCATAACATTTTTTGTTATTTTCATTGGTATAAGAGACCATTTCAATCATTTAAACTGCTAACTGACACATTTTTCGAATAAAAACAGTTGTTTTATACAAAAGGTGGTCCACTTAACACAAAAATCGGCATGATTTTTTCCAATTTTTGGCATTTTTTACACATGATTTTACCGAAAACGCATAAATCCTCACATAAAAGACTATAAAATATAAAATTATGGATGTTTTGTCAACAAAATGGTGCAAAAAAATTCTTGGGTAAATGTTGCAGAAAGTTGCCAATAGAGGAATTCTAGTCATAGTAATTTACCCTGAAATTCCCCCTTTTAAGGCTCTATTTGTAAATAAATATGTCATATGAATATTTTCATGATAAAATAGTCCGTTCTTATGAAAAAAATATTTTTAGATGTGTTGAAGGTAATTATATCATATAACATATTCCAGCAATTGAAAATTTCATGCTCAAACTAATCTGGATGTAATTTTAAAAAAATGAGTTATTTCCCTTTTTGAAAATCTTCGTTCAAGAGATAGAAAAAAACTATATTCCACACATAGTGACATACTAATTACAAATGTTGCCTGTCCAATTTTAAAACAATTTTCGGACATAATTTGTGACATTTATTACACTGAATAATGAAGAGCTATCTGCCCAGAAATTTTCAGATGAATTAGATAACCGGTTGTTGGGTTGCTGCCCCTGAATTGGTCATTTTTAGGAAATTTTGCCGTTTTTGGTTATTATCTTGAATATTATTATAGATAGAGATAATCTGTAAACAGCAATAATGTTCAGCAAAGAGAGATCTACAAATAAGTCAGGATGACTAAAATGGTCAGTTGACCCCTTAAGGAGTTATTGCCCTTTGTAGTCATTTTTTACCAATTTTTCGTAATTTTTTGTAATCTTATACAAAAATCTTTTCCTCTAAAACTACTGGGCTAAATTTAACCAATCATAGCCACAATAATTATTAGGGTATCTAGTTTAAAATATGTGTGCGATGGCCCATTCAACCAACCAAGATGGCCGCCATGGCTAAAAATAGAACATAGGGGTAAAATGTAGATTTTGGCTTATAATTCTGAAACTAAAAAATTTAGATCAAATCTGACAAAATTAAATTGCTTATCAAGTCAATTTCTTTCTGCCCTGAAATTTTCAAATGAATTGGTTAACTAGTTGTTGGGTTGCTGCCCCCCCCCCCCCCCCCGCCAAATTTGTAATTTTTAAAGAAATTTTGCCGTTTGTGGTTATATTGAATACTATTATAGATAGAGATAAACTGTAAAAAGCAATAATGTTAAGCAGAGTAAGATCTACAAATGAATCAACATGACCAAAATGGTCAGTTTACCCCTTAGGAGTTATTGCCCTTTTTATTCATTTTAGTTTTTAACAATTTTCATTAATTTGGTAAAGAGGTAAGGCCAATTTCCCCTCAATTCTTTTCATTCGATAAGATAGGTAAATCATGTTTTAAATAGCCCGATAGATGCTAATTATAGTACATTAAAATACGTCACATCATCTATTTCCATACCTACATGCGCATAAGGTACCATACCACGTAACTTGTCAAGACGCCAAATAATATTGAACAAATTAAAATGGGATGTTGTTTTTCTCATTTTGAATATATGTATATCTGTATTTGACCTGGTCTTTTAAAGTTTAATTGTCGATAAGATAAGATAAGATAAGATAATATATATTTTAACCGGAGAACATCTTACATCAGCTGGCCATAGAACACCTTGTGTTACTAACACATGTTATATGGCCTTTTCTGGCATTTTAACAAATCGACCCTTCGTTGTAATACAGATGCATCAGCTTCTTGATGTTTTACCTACTGGCAATCACGATTTTTAGTGTAATTGATTTGTTCTGTGGTGTTGTCGAATTTTCTGATGACTTAGGTACCGGTGTAGGGACGGTAGTAAGAATTAAGATAGGTTATGTACAGGCACGGGTACTTCTTCAGTTGTTCTTTGCAAATGTTATCAATGTAAACACATGAATATAAAGTGGAAAGGGATTAAAATAAGTTGCAAAACTTGTTTCCCAATCCACTATAAATAAATATATGTTTAAACTACATGAATATAAATAAAGTCAAGAGTATGGACAGTCATAGGAATGCACGCAACAAGCGTTTTTTTTTAATAAAATGATTTATACCATATAGTCAAAATGAACCAGAATGCCTCTATAAATTAAACAAACATCCGAAAAAAAATGATAGAAACATTAAAATCTAATATAACAACACAAAAATGCAAAATGTCTTAACGAGATTCGAACCCTAGCTTGAAATCAATCTTGCATTTGTAGTTCTATGCTCTACTGATTGAGCCACCGCGGTACTTGACCATAATATTCTTAATTAGGAGCTATATCGATACAGTTTAGAGATGTTACATTTTTTAACCATTAAAAAGTTTTTTATTTTTTTTTATTTTTGTGTTTTATGTTTGTTTTTATATAATAAGGACACACTAAACCAATTTCATGTTTGAGAGAAAATGTAGTATAAATTGTCACGAAAAACATAACTGTTTTTTTGGTTTGAAATGTTCTTCTTGGGGGATTCCCTGTTTTTCCAACCTAAAAACACCCTAAATTCCGCATATTGAACTCTCATCCTTTTTTAGGGTTAAATTAGATATTTATCACACATATCATAATATATGTAAATCGAGATATTGATCAAAAAGCATTTTTATTTTTTGTTTTTATAGTAAATTTTACTCTGTTGGCACTTTTTTAAATTGGACCTCCTGTGAAAAAAAAATCCGGACAAATTGGCCCACCTCTTTTTGTTAATTTTTACAAAATATTTTCCTCTGTAACTAAAGGGCCAAGTTTATTATAGATGGAGAAAATTGTAACTAGCAAGAATGTTCAGTAAAGTAAGATCTACAAACACATCACCATCACCAAAACACAATTTTGTCATGAATCCATCCGTGTCCTTTGTTTGATATGTACAAAAGGTGAGCGACACAGGCTCTTAAGAGCCTCTAGTTCTTATTTTTGTTTATATAATATTTTGTTTAAGAATATTTTTACAACTGTATCATGTGTATGATACATATATTGATGTCGAGCTAAATGGGTATTGACTCAAACCTGCAATACAAAATGATTTAAAGTTCAAGCAATTTAAAGTTAACACATTTATTAAAAATAACTTGAATACATGCGGAACTTATCATGTTTGGCCAAAGACGATAAGTATCTATAAAGGCAATTATCAATTGTCTATATATATAACAAAAACAAAAACACTTAAAAGAAAATACCAAAACCTTTTTTCTTTTAAAAATAATTCAAGTATAAATACGAAAGAAGACCGGTAGCAAATTAGCACCTGCCTAAAGTACACTTCATCCAAAAATTACGGTTTTTCAACAAAGATGTAGTATTTTGTCCTCTAAACTTTACTTTAAATTGAATTGAAGAAAAAAAATTAACAAGTTATATGTTCAGTCTTGTTTCAAGAGATGTTTTTACTTAATTACTCAAAGTATACCCTGTAAAATAAATTGATTCTCAAAATCCCCAATTTTTAACATAAAACCCAAATTTTCCATAAATATAATGAACCTAGTAATGAACCCATTTTGTTTATCTCTGTATTTAAAGAAAATCATTTGAAGTATCCATACCAAAATTCTTTGATGTAAGTGCCTCTCTATTTCTAATTTTCTTGTGCAAAAAAAAAGAAAAAAAAATTTATGTCACTATCCCCCCCTCTCTTTTTTAAGGTGTTCTTGAAGGTTTTTTATTGTCAACCATAGGTCAGTCATTTGAACAAACATATTCAACAAACACCAACATCAATATAACATGTAAGTTGGTTGATATGTTTGAAATTGTCTGGTATGATAGCAAACATATGAAAAATTGACCTAAATGAACAGTTTACACCCCTAATATGACCCAATTTGAGTTATCCGCCATTGATTTAAAATATGTTTACCCAGAGATATTTTTTCATTAATGATTAGCTAAATACCTAATCTTTAAGTGTAGTGAGTCATGTTTTGGCTATATTTCTGCAAAAAAAATTTTCAGGGACCAAATTTGGTCGAATTTTACTCTTTTTGCTTAAGATCAACAGTACCTAAAATAGCTATTAGCTCTGATAATTTATACTGTATTTTACCGTATATGATTTACTTTAATGAATATATTTTTATAAAGCATATTCTGTTGTTTATTTAATGATAAACTATGTAAAGCAATCTGCCATAACAAATGAGCTGTTCATAATTGAAATTTGGTCATTTTGAGGTACATTTTTCCTTGGTTGCTAAGGAAATTGATGTTCCTTAGCAACCGACAAGAAGGACTGGGATGATTTAAAAGATTTTAAACTGATTTTTATGAATAATACAACTAACTTTGATGTTAGAGGTAGTTTTTCTATCACACTATTTTTTTTTATGTGGCCAGCTGTTGGTTGATGCATACAGAGAATTGATGTTAAATGTTATTGTCATTGTAAACAAAATCAGAGCTATCATTTCATACTGCTTCATAGATATATTGCAATTATTTTCAGCTCATATGCATCCATGCAGATGTGAGTATAGGAGAAAGCTGGAATATTGGGGTTCTAAATTAATTCCTAACAAAACCAGAGAAGTATTACTTAAAGAACTAGAATCAGAATTACAGAAGTTAAAAAAAGACCTGGAAGTAAACAAAACACAACTATCATCTAGCATTCGGAAGCGGATATCTGCTCCCGATAAACGGAAATCTTCGGAAAGGATTGGGTTAGTCGGAGCTGCTTTTATGTGTATAGTCGTTGGCCTCGTCGTACTGATTGATGTACTCACCATAGTGAAATTCTTAACGAATTCAATAACATTTTGGAATTACAAGAAAATGGAAAGAGAAAAAGTTAGGGATAAAGAGATACGAAATGAAAATACGATTTGAAAAAAATGAATAGAATAACAGAATCTACTGCGTTGATAGGAAAATTATCGCTTCAGCAAAAAGCAAAAAGTTTACTTTGTTAATGCATTAATCAACAGTAACAGAATTGTCATATCCTCATATTTCCCTGTCGTGCTTTAATGTTATGAATATTTTTGTTGAATCCTGTTGATTTAATACTTTTAGGAATAACACCAACTCTATTATTTATAGAATATGATAGATCCATATATTGTTTGATACATGACTTAATAAATGTTTCATTGATCGTGTTGTTGTTTGCAGAAGTAAAATTATAAATTGTTTTGACACTAGAGAAGCTTGAATCTTTTAAAAATGTTTATTGTATCTGTTATACATATTTTTTTCAATAACTCCCAGCAGTTTCATTTTATAGTGCAGTATGCATTTATATCTTTGGAGCATCTGCAATACTTCTTTAATACGACATTGTTTTTTCTACTAAGTATTTTGGAAAAATGGTGAAAACATCGAAAAATCGTTAAAAGTCTGAACATCGTGCTGTCTGAAAAAGGCATAACACTTCTGTAGTTTGACTTCTGAAAACTGTGCTTTTAAGTCCGATTAGTCCACCACCCATTAAATTCGCTGTTTAATTATTCTAATTTATTTTTTGTTGTAACTATTGTTATATTAATTATTAAAGAAACAAGCAACGTTTGATGATGTGTTAGAAAATGTGGCCAATATTTGCAAATACATTTTGGACTAACAAATTAAAAAAAAAAAACAGAGCAAAATATATTTTGATAAAACGGTTATTCAATGTTTGTTCTGGTTCCATAATGGGTATTTATAATATTTAAAATGCAAACATTCATACGATGCAAGTGGATAGTTGTTTAATGGCTTTTATTTATTGATCCTGAATTTGATTTCCGAATTGTAAGTGTTTTGGTAACTAAACCTTTAAGTATTGCAAACAACATTAAAGATTCCATGAATTTGCAAAACCTTTAATCGCTGCTTAAGTGGATTTGAAGTGGAAACAAAACAAAAAACAGGTTACTTTGACAATTTCTGTTTCCCTATACAATTTACTGCTTTGAAAAAAATAAGCGAAATGTCATTCAAACACAGGATTTGGTTCAAGACGGCCATGAAATAAACATTTTTGTAATAAGGTTTTGCAATGAAGCAAATATCTAGATCATTTAGATGGAGAATGGACAAATTTAATATCTGGTTTATCATTTTTTACAAGTCGTGTTTTTTGTTACCAAATTGCAGAGTTTTGGTAGGTTTGCTTATAATATAATCATAGATAAATCAAAATAATTTATAGAATAAAGAACATGTACAAGTATAGTATTCTCTATAAATGGTAATGTATGTTGAATGAAGTATTGTAGTAAAGCAATAAGGGAACATAAAGGTTTCATTTGTAGAATAACATGATTGTGTCAATGTTGACAAAAAATAATTTGTGAAGCATTACGACAGAAGCTTATAGAACATCAATGGCTTTAATGTTTTGATGTGAAATTGTTTAATTCTTGAAAAAATTCTAAAGTGGTGCTATCGCAATATGCTTTATTAGGATATTTTTCTAGGTAAAGAATATTCCGGTTCACTATCATTTAATTGTAAACGTCTTAGAAAGGTACGTGCCATTGACATCATTCGTCTAAGATAAATAAATATGCATAAAGCTATATAGATAAGTCACACACCCTTTACAAATTTCCTATGGTATTCAGAAAGGTTGCTTAGAACACAATAAATTAGATATAAGAATATGTGGTATGAGTAAATATGAGACAAAGTTTCTTCCAATCACAATTTGTAAAAGAAGACCATCATAGCAATGTATTGGTCAAAGTGCGGAGTCTTGGCCAATAACTATAATGTAAGGCCATATCTACGGCGATTTCAGTCTAATTTCTTCGAAAAATCCTAATTTTAGTGTATCATTATAAAATGCAGTGTTGACTAATATCTGATCATGTACTCATGATCTATGCATTCAAACAATTAAATAGAATAAAAAAAGACAACTTTAAGATGATAAACAATTTTTGAAGGTCTGTTTTGGTCTGTTTTGATCGTTTTTTCCTTCTTCCCTCCTTTTTCATCAAAACTTGATATCTTTTGTCTAAAAAATAAAACAAATGTGATTATTTTCCCCAAAAAATGAAATAAATGTAATGTTAAATCAATAATTAAAGTGTTTTAGCTGAAAGAACTGTCTCTATAAATATTAACAGTCTCCACGGAAGTATCTATAAGCCCTTATGTGTAACTTGAGTTTGTGGTCTGTTCACCTAGTGTGACAAATAACTGTTTCCTTTCAGTTAATCATTTATTGTTACTGGTATCAAAGTTTTTATTTACTTATAACGGTATATTTCTAATAGATTTACACAAAAAGTCCACTTTCTTGTATTTTACATTAGAAAATGGGGAGAAAGAGTAATAAAAAATACCTCAAAATGTTTTTAAAAAGGGTTATGTCCCTTGGAATGCTGGTAAGAAAAATAAATTGGTAAGAATTATAAAGTTTATGTATGTGAGACTGGATTCTGATGTGTATAAATCTAGGGCAAATAAGTGTTTAGATGATGTGTTCTCAGTGCAAAATGAAGACGGCACAATGGCAAATTGTAAACTTTTGCGGCCAAAACAACACAAAAACATGACATTAGTTGATACATACCTCAATGCTGATTTGTCATCTTCAGACCAATTCACATATAAGATTTTTCAACAGAATGCTCGTCAGAACATTGTTAACACTGAAATGAAAATTCACATGTTGTAAAAACAACACTGTAAGGGTGATTTAAAATTTGACACAGTAAACTGAATACAGCTTCGTCTGTCCACCCATTTGACTTGGCAAACACCCGTTAACGTGCTTTCTGTGTTTCAATCCATTCCGAATAGTCCGTGTTTACAATGTATGAACTAGTTTAGTAATAAATTTTAAAAATGAAAGTACAATAAGGTCACGAGTGCATATGTAGTTTCCCTAAATATGTGTAATACCACCATTGATTTTCCCCTATTAGTCTTTGTTAAATTGGCATTTAAAAAAAATGTACAGTATTTACCTTTATTTCAACCAAAGAAATACTTTGCATGAATAAAGTTTAATCCTATCCAGTGCTACAGTGAAAATTTCACACTACATTTCATTGCATATAAGAAAGTAACCATCACCGGAAGTAAACAACCCAAATTTTACACTGTTATTTACTGGTAACTATGTAACGTTAACTTTCTAAAATATTTTATAAGACCATCAAATAAAAAAGGAATGATGCTTTCAGACACCCAACATACATGTTTATGACTCAGAAAAATTTAAGTGCATTGAAATGTAGGGTTAATTTTCTACAATAGTCAAATTCAAAGGAATATTTTTTGAGACCTACTTTCGTATACAACAGGATGTGATGTACCATGATTTGGTGGTAGTACAACTAAAACAGAAAAAAATGGACCTGTAAATGACCGGTGGTTGTAGTTTCTCTTTTACGAGAGATGTCCCTTTAATAAAAAATAAATTTCGTGTTTCAATTTCAAGTTGTTAAATGGTTTACCTTATTTTTTCGTTAATTATGAAATAATAGAAAACTTGATTTTGTTATCGTGTACTAAGAAAATGCACTAAAATGTATGGCAGTGACTTTTAGCTATCACTATGACTGGTCGTCATTCTCTCCTCGTACACTAACTCAACGTTGTTTTGAACAACTTGAAACAATGAGAATTTTTCAAAAACGTGGTTCCTCAATGAAATAAACATGAAATATAGAAAAAAACTTGCCATTATCGTGATACATTGACTTCCCATAGAACATTGGTATTGATATGACTGTATAAATATATACAAAAAATAAGTTCCAGATGAAAGTCACATTATTGGCTTCTTTTTCAACGGTTATAATGTATAAAAAAAACTAACTTATTACTGTATCTAACGTTAAAGATCAAGTCCCTACTAGTTTGAAACACTTATTACCATTCCTGAATACGTAATATTCTCTGAGTGGTTGTTGGTTGGTGCTTTACAGTCGATATGTTCATGTGTGGTGTTAAGATGGTGGTTGTTTGTATTTTTATGTTGGTTTCCATTTATGTCATGGTAATGCGTTTTTTTTGTTCGACATATGGTTTTGGTTGTCATTTCGAAATCCTTTGCATCTTTTTAGATTGTTGTAGCATACGATTCTAAAGTTAACCATATGAATATTAAGAGTACGCCGATATCATTAATCAAATTTTGTTATTGTAAAAATATATGTATATGCATTGTATAAGTTATAATTTTGTAAAAATTATAATTTGTTATTAATTGTTCATAATTTGTATTTTGTGTTTTGACTTTGTACAAAGTGTTATTTGTTAAAAACGTAATTGTACAAATTACAATTTGTACTAAATTTGACCAACATCCACCAAAGAACACCCAAGGCACTGAAATCTTAAACAATATTTTATCGTTTTAATCAAATACTATTAATCAACAGAAATCAAGCTTTTCAACTATTAAAGTTAGTGTTTGTCAATTTGCTAACCAAATTGTTCTTGTGAATTAAACGTTTGAAATTCCTAGATTTTTTTTATAATTTTGCAAACAGATCAAAGTTGATATTTTGTGAAAACTTGATGAAAATTGAACGAGCCAATTCTATTTTAGTCAAAGTGTTGTGTACTCCCTTGAAACTTGGACAATGGTTATAATATTAATTTGTTTTTAAAATTTGATTTACACTGATATTGTGTATTTAATGACCACACCCATTAACAGTAATTACAAAATACAAAATTAGTTCGGTACATTTTTTTTAGCATGAGATAAAATTTTGACATTGGAAATTGTGCAATATCAACAAGTTTCTATCTTGATAATCTTTTATTTAAAACTGTTTTGCCATACTTCACATTAAGTAAACACCCATTAAGCTTGTTCTTGGTGTACGCAAGATTTTGCTTATTCTCTGCTGGCTTAAGAACAAATTCATCACGCTGATGAAAAATTATGGCCATGTTAACACTATTCAATCAATTGAGTTATTGACCAAAAAGGTGTCCAAAAACACCTGGGATTTATATATTTAGCAATTTATTAAAGTAATTGATCCCTGAATATTGAAAATTTTGAATAAATTGCCGTTAAATATTAGACAAATACAAAGTCCGTTATTTCTTTTATATACAATTATCGAATATCCTTTGTACAAATTATAGATGAATTTGAGTCTAGTTTTGTGCAACTTGTAATTTGTACAAATATTTTTTTGACAAATTAAAATTTGTTCAAAATTAACCTACAAATTACAACTTGTATACAACATCTACAGTTATGCCCATCTGTTTGATATTCCTATTCAAATATGTTTGACTGTACTATTCAGCAAGATATTACAATAAATACAACCAAAAACAGGCTATTCATAATTTAAAAAAAACAGAGCTTTTGCTTGAGGGACAGATTTCTTTCGAATAACAGGAGAACCAAATGGTGTTGGTCCAATGTGTGTGGAAGCTCATGTGACAGGATGAATTGATAACACTTGTGATAGATAATTTACAGTTGTTTGTCAGAAAGACGCTGGTAAATCAAGTATGAGTAGAGTATTTGACAGTTCTTGTCCATTCGTTTTTGATGCGTTTTGTTATTTGATTTTGCCATGTGATTATGGACTTTCCGAATTGATTTTCCTCTGAGTTCAGTACTTTTGTGATTTTACTTTTTGATATATCATAAATATTACAATAAATAAACGATGGAAGCGATTCATGCAAAATACGTAAGACATCAAAATGCAATCTGTTTTATTGCATTTCTTGTTTCACTTAACAAAAAAATAGATAATGAATAAAATTGTAGGTCAACTGTCCCACAGAAAATTACGAAAATGATATTCTCTGAAAATACTGTCCACCTTTACCAGACTGTGCCACAATCATTATGCAGGAATTTGGTTTTGAAAATGTGTCCGTTGACCCCGCCTTTCAACAAAGATGCCCGACATGATTAAGATTTATAGCACATGAAATGCAAGTTTGTCTATTAACTTTACAATCAATATAAATAGAGAAAATTTTTCAGGGCAGACATGTTTAAAATGATAGGATCTATCTATTGTAAGTTTTCTACAAACTGTTAGACGACTTTTTATAAGAGTTAGTTTAAACACATTTAGTTATAGTGGATTTGAAAAAAAGTTATCAAACTTATATCAATCCCTTTCCACTTTGCTGGTGCGAATGCTGCCTTGTAGCGGCATTACTTTCTCTTTTTAGAAATCTACTAGGGTGCCTTTTACGTGCAAGAGATATTGCTCTCTCTAAATACGGGTCAGCAATTTATCGTCCCCTTCGGACGGACTATCATGGTTTCTCAAGACCATACTCGCAAATGGTGTCAAGGACGAGCCGCAAATTCAGTCCCTGAGATTTTCTCCCCGGAACGGTGATCTGTTCAGTCGCCTTTGTGTTTGTAGTCCGAGGCTCTCACCACTTTATTATGGCTGTCCTTATAGAATTGTTGCCCTTAAATGACAAATTGTACTTACTTTTAACAAAAAAATCAATTATAATAGAAAGACAAACTAATTCATAGCAAAAAGGTTAAGGAAGATAAGTTCTACAAATAAGTAAACATTTTAAAATCTTTTGATGACCCCTTATTAGAGTTATTGCCCATTAATGCATATTTTGAATATTTTTGTGTTTTTGTCTTATATCTACAAAAGTATATTACATTAGTTAATATAAATTTGATTGCAAACTGTCTACAATCATATCGAATAGCTGACATCGACCAACGACCCTTAATTGGAGTTATTGTGCATTAACAAAATAGATAATGATGATTCTGACCAATGTAATAGGAGTGTTAGTGAACTGAAAGACTGATGACTTAAAAATTCGGAAATTTCCAAAGTTTGACAGTACATATTTATAAATCTGCCATTATATATCAATGTGCTTGTTCAATATATGCTAGACACTTGGTGCCCTTTAATATATTTAATATGATTGTGAAAATGCTATGCCGATATCATCCTTGGAAATCGACTAGTACTGTACATAGCGGGTTCTTCGTCTTCCCATTGGAAATATTCTTGCCTTGTGAATTCTATTCGCAATAATAACGACGGTTTTAGTTGGTTCATTTAGTCATGATATTGTCTGCCTTTACTTTGACGTTTGATATGTTAATTCATCGTTGATATATTTACATTTCTATTGAAACGTATACATTAATCTGCAATATGGGCAAGTAAAAAAATTCATTTTTCTAAAAAGAAAGGGATTTCCTGCTTTTTTTCTGCTATGGTGTTTGAGGGTTATTGCTTGATTGTTTTTCCTTTTTCGACCATCATATTACCTGTTTGTCGCCTACTAATTGTTATTGATAGCATCATAACATTATTTTACATTTTTTGTTTTAGTAAAATCTTGAAAATATTTTTCTTCTTTGTATAAATGATAGACAATTTTTATTTTTAACAATTTTTAATCTTCTTCTTAGTTTACATGGAAAACACGGATATACTTATTGAATGATCCCATTGAGGAGTTGTTTACCTTAACTGACGCCTTTTACTAATATTTCTGTTTCGGCCAATTTTTGCTATATCTAAATATGTAAAAGATAGGCAAAAACTTTGGACATCCAAAAATTATCAGCAATGCATGATATATAAAACTTAAATATTACCGGAATCATTGGATGACTGTTTTTAAAAATAAGTAATTGCCATCGAATAACGATTTTAGGCTGTGTATTGTGTTTTTGCGTATTATCTCTAAACTTATAAAGTATAATAGATAGGTACACACTGATATGATATTCATCCATATATAAACTTTTGCTACAGGTTCAGATCAACAAATCAAATAAACAAAAATAACTGTTTACAACTGAGGTAAAATTTTCTATATATTCAACTCTTTTAAAAGAACACACACTGTGTATCCCTTGATCAGACCTCTAGGAACAATATTGTTCTTTTTAGCTGATACTGTTGTGAGATTTGAAAAAGTCATATTATGTTCTTTTAATATGATTTTTTTTTGAAAAAAATAATTTGAGAGATATCAGGTATCCCATATTCTAAGAGACGACAAACAAAATCTATTGTATATGCTGGTATTATCAAACATGACAGACTACTACGAGAAAAGTTGTGTATCATATGGGGAACCAGTGACAAAATTTAGACTATTGGTGTTGAATTAATGGTACATGTATATGCATTTCATGTATTATATTTGTAGGTGAACCACAACGTTACATTCACGAAAATTGTGTAGTTAGTCCGAGGAAAACTGACAAATGGCATGACGTTACGTGTCATACTAATCATGTGTTCAGTGCAGCTTGTCAGCTAAAAGGTATTCTCAATACACAAAAAAAACATAATGTTTTATTTAATAAAAATAAATAGAAATATTCGTACGATACAAACTCATCAAATATACCAGTATCATTTATTCAGTATACCAGACGCGCGCTGATTCTACCACCAGACTCTAAGACTCACCAGTGTCCCTCGCATCAACACCGCTTGATAAGTCATTAATACACGAAATCTTTAAAAACTGATCTATAAAAACTAATTGAATAAAATTCCATATCATTAAAAGTCAGGATAGATATGTGTTTTAAATCAAGTCATGATGTGCTGTTACCACACTGTCAAATTTTAGTGATTGTTGAGAGAGCTAACAAATATGTTTTACTCCTTCATATTTTGTAATTGTCGGTCGCATGCATGTCAGGAGTATGTACTCCAGTGGTTGCGATGGGTTTGTTCTGTCATACTTGTGTTTCGTTCATTGTTTTGCTATAAATGAGACAAGGTTTTCGTTTTAACTGTTTACCATTTTGTCATGTATGAAATTTTCAGCTGACTTCATAAGATGGGTTTTGCTCATTTTTGGAGGTCTTTTTATAACCTGTAGACGTTTAATTTTACTTTATTTAAATTGTATTGATACATAATTGTCGTATGGACAATCATACAATTATGACCATATCTCTTCTTTTTTTAAAAAAACCCATCGATTTTCACAACAAGTTAGTATTAACAACACTAAAGTGAACGTTTACAACTATAGGTAGACATATTTCGCCGATCAGGGCAAGGTATACAGAAATTAAAATATATTATGTAGAACTCTCCCAAATTGCACGAATTCAAATATACATGATGGCACGTGTTTCCACAATAAGTGCACAAGTAAATAAAAGAAAAACTTGATGGTTATTGCGTTTTCTTAGTCATAGTGAAACAAATGTACTTATACGTAGCGAATGCTTCTTTTAGTAATTTTATAGGGTTGGAAAAGCATTGAACATGCTTACATTTTAAGAAGTACTTCGGTCAACGCTTTTACATTCCAATGAATTTATAAAAAGGAGCATGCATTTCTCAAATAATATTCAAAGCAAATTAAGTCATTTAAATCCAGAGGAACTAGATTGTACAACTTATGGTTTTCAATTTTGAAATGGCAAAAAATGTATAATTTTGGTCTTTTGTGGATAGTTGTCACATTGGCAATTATACCACATCTTCTTTTTTATATAAATAAATATTTCAATATCTGCAAAAATACGACTTTTGTCTAGGTAACAACTGTTGTACCATGGATATCATATCAACATATTTTAAGAGTACTATCATAAATTGATATTCTTTTACAGATATTATAGTCAACGAGGGTGAAAGCGTTAATCTTACATGCGGCATCAACAATCCACAAACTAAATGGACCAGATCTGTCAATGATACAAGTGTTATAGTGTCTGAGTATGCAAATGATTTGACTTTGCATAGTCTAGTATTAGATTCTGTTAAAAAGTCTGATCAAGGAAGTTACGAATGCAGCTTTACCAATACCGCAGGCTTACTCGAAACCAAAATCACAAGACTATTTGTACATGTTGAAAATACTTGTATGTAATATAGATTTCATATTTTTTAAATATACACGTTCAAACTCATCATTAAAACACGTTGATGATGTACGAAGGTCAGGGATATGACTTTGGGTCAGATGTTCAGGCTCATAAGCTATTTCAATACAGGGTAAAATATTTTGCCCAATGACACACCCATTTTGTCATATGAGAATTAGTAGTTATAAGAAGAAACTCATTAAAAGTTATGCAGAATCTAGATTTCTTTTCTCCTGATTAGAGACCCAAATAATATCAACGAAAATATACAGCATAAGTTAGAGACAGCCTTCCCGCCATTTTAAAATAATAAAAAATCCTTGACAGAGAGTTTTTGCTTATAAGTAAGCTATTGAGTCAACTATTCTAAATTTAAAGTTAAAGTCAGCTATTTCAAAAGGTCAATTGATGCAATAATGATTTGGTTGATCGTTTAGGACTATATTTGTTACATATTGAAACGGACACATGTTCAAATGTAACAAAAAGACCTATCAACTTTCCTCAGTGGAAACATCTCCGAATGAGATTGATCACTAAAATTGTAATTATCATGATTAACACAAACACAATGGTTGCCGCTTGTTATACATAATCTGTTAAACCGTATAGAGCAATTGAGATCATCCCGGTAGGGTTTATGTTGCTCAGTCCTTATATTTCTTTGTAGTGTTTAAACCCGACGACTATCATGGCTGAATGGTCAAAAATAGAACATAGGGGTATGATGCATTTTTTTCTTTTATCTTGAATACCATTTTAGATGCCACAGGAAACAGGACGACGCCAAATTAATTATAATAATGAGATCTTCCTTAAACATTAATGCCATCAAATCTATCATATCGTCGCTGGGCTTCTAAAATGTCGTATATGACTTTTTTGGCCAAAAGTACTTTTTGACACCAATGGTCTGGGCTGGAGGAAATCTTTGGTATTACAAAATAGCATACAGTTAGACCAATCAAAATGTGTGAAATAAGACATATTACAAAATTGCCGATGTCAGTTGTTTGTAAAGTTTGCTTCCAAAATGTTGTAAGAAAAATTGAAAATCGTTGTAGAATGGCTTTGGTAAAACAATAATTGTACATTTCTTTATTTCTGTGAAAGTAATTTAAGTTCTTGGATAATCCAGAAATGTCAAAGTTTTTATTTCACTGCTATTTACAAAAATGTTCAAGTTCACATACGACATTTTGGAAGCATGCATTTTGTCAAAATTTTCAAAGCCTGTTTGTGAGATATTTTTTTCTTGAAAATTTTGTAATTTACAACATTTTAGAAGCCCAGCGACGATATGACTTCTTTTAGGAATATTTGCCAAATTTTGTTGATATCTTTTTTTCATTTTTGCATGTTGTTTAGGAAATTAAAACAGATAGACAGAAACCTAAGCATAACAAGATCTTCAAATGAGTTCTATTGTCAAATCGTCAAACAACTCCTTATTGCAGTTTATGCACTTTAAAAAAAAAATTGTCTTTTTTTTTCTTATGTCTGGAAAACTATAAAACTAAAAAATAGAAAATTACATAAGCCAACATTTTCAGTAAGACAAGATGTACAAATACACAAATATTGTTGAAATTGTCTGTCGACCCTGTACTGTAGTTATTTTCTTCAAGATCTACTAAATGTTTTTGTTTTTTGCTTGAAATTTGATAAAGATAATAAATATTTAGAAACTTAAATAAGCAAAAAAAAAATCAGTAAGACAACATATACAAATAGATTTATTGGTTGCAATTATAACTTCACTCCTTATTGTAGTAATTGTTCTTTAATTATGATTTTTGGTGTTCTGTTTGTTATGGTAAAGACTTTATAGCCACCTTATATAGCAAACATTATAAGCAGGACAAGATGTTTTGTAATTAATCTTTTATAAAATGTTAGAGAGTGTCTATTTAGTCCTTACTTATCAGTTTCTCGTCTTCTAATAACATGTCTAAATTTTGACTGTTACATGTGCTATTTTTACATTGTCTTGCATATCGAAACACATTTAATAACTTTGAAGTGAGTGTTAGCTTATCCATTCAAAACCAAGAGTGACATCGAAAATGACTGTTTCAAAAGGCAAGTTGAATAGAAAATCTAAATTCGATACAAAAAAAAAAGAATTTAAAAGACAAACACAATTGGTCACGGAAAATATGATAAATACATGAAGGTGTTAAAGTTTATTCAAAACTCTAGATAAAAAAAATGTAAATGCCAGAAAAACATGAAACATTTAACGAAAGAAATACTTGGCGACGAAAACTACCATTTACCTTCAAAACATACTGACACTCCGTCTAGTCAGCTTAGACAGATCTACTTGTAACAATCATCGTGTAACTCTTTTTTGAATACGTTGATGCGTCATATATTGTGATAAAGTATGATATGATTCAGATTTACAAATTATTCTTGACTACATGCAACAAAAAAACATTACCAAAATTTTAATCTAGAATTGAAAATATTTTATACTCCAATGAAAAGCTTTTTATTAACAACTTGAAATATGAAAGTACTAGCCCTACATTGTATCATCAAAGGTATATAGAATGGAAAACTCTATCTAAGGGGATTTGTCTTGCGTCTGTTTATTTGATCATTTAATTACTTCAGAAACAATCATTGTAAACAAAACAATACAGTTATGTTGTCAAATTAGATTTCAACTTTCGGACAACCCAGTAGTGTTGTCATTAGTCAAGTGATACTAAACACGCAAAACACATCAGCAGTTTGCTCAACTCTATATGTTACTACATTTTGTTTTCATTGAATTAAAATTTTAAAATTATCTTTCAAAATATTCTCTGTATAGCACAATGATTTACTGCTAATTTTTAATCATGAATTTGTGAAGAAAGACAGCAGTATACCCCCATTCTAACATATAATCGCGGCTGGTTTGTTATGCGTTTTCGTTAATGGAAAATAAACTGGATATATATCTAATATTTAAAAATTTATCAATTGACGAATTCTATAGTTTTCAATAAAAACTATTTGATAATCGTTTTTGTTTATTCTAGCAACGACGGAAATGTGTCCTTGTCGATGTGATTACAGAAGAAATTTGGAATATTGGGAGTAAAAAATACCGCGACATCAAACACTTGAGGAATTGAAAACAGAATTAAAACCAGTCATCCGAAAGATTCAAAATCAATTAAAAGTAAACAAAACTAAGCTTTCGTCAACTATTCGAAAACTTACATCGGCTAAAGACGAACGCAAATTATCTCATACGATTGGGTTTTTTGGTGCGTTATTCGTTTCTGTCATTTTCGGAACTGTGTTTTTATGGACCTAGTAATGTTTAGACAGCACATAGAAAAAATCAGGAAAATATGTGGTTACATTTGTATAAGAAGAAAAATCGTCGACCTAAACTTTCTAGGAAAAGGAATCATGAACAATATAATTTGTAACTCAATTGATGACTTTAAGAGTTTGTTGTAATTAATTTGATATGGTGTTTAATGTTGTACATCATGTCTTTAAAAGGACAAATGTTTTTCTTGTCACGTTTAGGCATTTTAAAAAGAGGAGTAAAATAGGGTATCAATGTCACTCTGATTAGTTTCTTTTGTTACCTATTCTGACATTGGACTCGGACTCGGACCTGTTTTAAGCTGTGTTTTACTTTGCTTATTGCTGCGTGTGTGTTTGTCTACATTGGCTAGAGGTAAAGGGAGCGGGTGATATCCTAAAATACCATGTAGGTTGGACACAAAGTATTTTTGCGCATATTCCAAGTCAGGAGCCTCTTGCGTTATTTCCGTAAATTTTACTTTTGATGTTAATACTTCATCTGTTGATTTATTCTGTGAACTCTTTGCGTATATTTTAGAATATTTAATGAATGGCTATTATCTATTTTGAATTTATTGAACAATAAAACTAATTTTTGACTCTTCACATTGAATAATCCGCGAAGCGGATTATGTAAAATGTGAAGAGTCAAAAATTAGTTTTATGGTTCAATAAAATCAAAATAAATTATTGCCATTCATTATAAATAAATTTCTATAAAAAATAAGGCTGAAAGGACTTTTTATATTATTCATATTAACAATAACAACGTACACACATGTTGGCGTATGAATACACAGCGTCAGAGTGGGCGTGTCGCCATCAAAATTAACAACATTGAAAATAAAACTAATAATTTTAACCAATCAGAAGACAGAAAAAACACCAAATTTATTTATTTAGCTATGATGTTAGACGTGCATAACATACATAAGTGAAGTTATATCTTTTCAAATAAAAAATGTAAATATTCTGATCAGCTTTTTTTATTTTTTCTTATTGCACTATGCAATATTTCGAACCTACGAATTATGATTACCTCATTAGAATATTACGATTATATCTAAGGTGGTCCTGATTTCTACACGTTTTCATAATAGAAACACTTCATATATTTTGCCGTTTATATTATTTTTTTTGCAAGGTTGGAAGCAATAACAAATTGACGTATCGTACGTTGAATTGTGTGCCATTTGAAAGCTTTTTCATACCGTTGAAATTATTATATGCCCATACAACACGAGTTAAACAACAAAATCAAGTTACAAGATTGATCGTTTATATAAATATACAGTGTTAATTTCCATTGTTTACCCCAAGCGTACATTTTAGATAAATAAATTGAATGAAAACTACGGTTCCTAATTTGTGCATTGGGATTCAAAATTCGATAAGTATCATTACTTTCTTTTGTTTACAACTCTGTCTTGTATTTTGTATTGTTCTGGTCGTACTATTTCAAATATTCAATTTCATGACTGTATCATGTGTTTTCATAAGTTAACCATGATAGTACTATCATATGGTTGGGTTAAAAATTAATGGTTAACCCTAGTTTTTAGTGTTTTAATGTCTAATCTTAATACCATTTCAATTTATTGGCATAACTGCACGACTCGATTTTCAATTAACAGTGGTAAGATAATCGTTGCAAAGAATCATGCTCAAACTTAAGTGAAAGACGGGTCTCACTTTGCATTGTTGCGAGAGTTTATATTCTTTGTTGAAGGCAATTGTAGTGACCTGCAATACAAGTACCATTCAATTGAGTTTAGTTATATGTCTTGTGTTTCTGTCTCTGCCCTAGGTTTTCTATATTTTGCATGTGTAGTGCATCATGACAAAACACATTGTTACGTGTACCATGGTGACTTTTTGACTCCTGACCTACATGTATGCACGTTGGGTGTGTCATCATGTTGCAGTGTGTTCCTCGGTATATTACCTTGACCTCAAAATATAATTTTTAATTGACTTTGCTTCTGAATATGTGGCATGTAAATGATGAGTCTATTGGCACGAGAAACTTCAAGTGAGCTTGAAGCCCTCAACATCCGCTTTGTGTTGTTTTTTTGACAAAGATCTCTTGACCAGACTATGACTTTTTGACTCTTGACCTTTGCATATTGGGTGTGTCTCTTGGTATGATTACCTTGACGTCAAGTCAGGAGTCTCTAGTTTTTGGTAGTCTTTATCGTTGTATGTTTTTAACTGTAAATTTATTTTTATGATTTGGAGTTTGAACTGGTACACAATTTGTCATCTGAAGCCCGCCTCTGGGCGAGGGATTTTCTCGCTTTGTTGAAAACCCATTAGTGGCCTTTGTCTGTTTTCTGCTCTTTTGACATGGTTACTGTCTCTTTGACACATTCCATATTTCCATTCTCAATTTTTAAGAAAGTTTGCATCAGATGAAACTAAATCCTTTAATTTCCGTGAAAATCAATAAGAAAATTTACTGCTTCAGTAGCATCATGTGCTGCCAGTTGTGATAGATAATGCAAAATGTTTCTATCATTTTACCTTGGATTTCATTTCATGGACATGTAGGTATGGATAGTCTGCTTTTTCATCTTAAAAATTCACACAGAAGGTATACGCATATCAATAAACTGAAATCAGTGCAAAGAACCTTTAAAGTACGCTTAGACAGAGAGCTCAATTTAGTGAAACACTTTTTTTAAGTTGTTCACATTTAACTTGAAATATCACTGTCTGTTACCAAACTGCACCGAGATCCTGAAAAAAATGTGCAAGTTAAGTCTAGTAAAAAGAAGGATTCAATGGAAGGAAATAAGCTGATTACTGAAATAAATGTAGAATATGTTTATTAACCACAGATGTCCCTGCTTATGAAAATAATGAGTAAACTTCCACATATAGATGCAGGATTCGCGTAATTTTGACCGTTTTGTGACCATAAGCATCGTGAATAAGTTTCAAAACATTTGGTTGAAGCAAATTAAAGTTTAAGAACGGAAACAACAGAGTTAGCAGTTTTCCTATCTCAAGGCTCCGGGTTGACATTTGTATCCTTGGTACTCGTACCACAACTATTTACATCTAAAAACTCATGAACAGTGACGCCATCGGGATCCACTATCGAGTTTAAAAGATCTGTGTTAATGCGAATCGCGTATAAGGTTCCCAACATTTGATTGAGTCATACTTATTTAAGAGAAAGGAAACGAAAGAGTCAGCACTTCTTATGTATTTAAAGGGACATGATAACTCTTGAACGGTAAAAGTGACACTTACAAATTTCAAATTTGATTTTATGTTGATATGGGGATCCCGCTTACATGTTCAACCCCGCCTTTTTCGGTATGTATGTGCCTGTGGTAAGTCATGAGCCTGTAATTCAATGGTTGTCGTTTTTTATGTGTTACATACTTGTTTTTCGTTTATTTTTTGTACGTAAATTTGTTTGTTTATTTTCTCGTTTGAATATTGTTTTTAAATGTAATTTCAGTGCCTTATATTGCTGACTATATGCGGTATTGGCTCTGCTCATTGTTGAAAGCTGTATATGACCTATAGTTGTTATTGTTTATGTCATCTGGTCTCTTGTTGAGAGTTCTCATTGGCACTCATGTCACATCCCGCTAACATGTTTAACCCCGCCTTATTTTATATGAACGTGCCTATCTTGTTTTTCGTTTTATATTTTGTACATAAATTAGACAGTTTGTTTTCTCGTTTGAATTGTTTTACATTGTCATGTCGGTGCCTTTAATAGCTGACTTTGTGGTATGAACCTTGCTCATTGTTGAAGACCGTGTGGTGACCTAGGCTACATTGTATAGTTGTTAATTTCTGTGTCATTTAGTCTCTTGTGGAGTGTTTCATTGACACTCATGCACCAGCTTCTTTTATATATTGTGTACAAGTTTTGTAGTATTTGGTTGAGGCAAACTTAAGTTATGATAGCGGAAACCCGTTTTATGGGACGTTCGGGACGGACGGACTAGAGTAACACTTTATGCCCCTAAATTATGGCACCAACACAGAAGTTCTGACTATTGTGCTGGTGATACACATACCACCAGCACTGTCATTAACACATGTACACATAATTTTATTATAAAAATATTCAATCTTAATTTTGATTTCTTTACTTTTGGCCGAATGATTATATGCATGCCATTCACAATGACTGAATGAGTATCAAATTTGACAAATTTATTGTACATATACATGTTATATATGTTATTATATTTTACAAGTTATTTTCCAACTAATTAAAGCTTACCAACTTATTGATCATCACTTTCCTTTATATGTCTTTTAACATTCTGTTTTGAACAAAAAGATTTGTTACATATACTTCACATGCATTTCTTTCAAATCTGACATTATTAAAAAGCCATTAAATAAAATTCAGTCGAACTTGAAAATAAATGTGCAATCGAATATATATGCAAGTCGTCAACTGTTCAAGTGGCTAGATGCACATATCGTTAGCCATATAAACGACATGTCCTAATTGGGTGGTTTTAAAACTTCTAGACATATTTACGTAAATAAGGGATGAGTAAAAGAAAAAAAATGATAACTGAACGACTGAATTAAATAAAAGAATGTTCGATGTACTGTATACTTAGGTTCATTTTGAAAATCTATACGATGCTTTATTTTTATCTAGTTTCCTTATAAAAATAATTAAAATGAGAAGATAAATACCTTATAGCTTCCTTTACCGTTGATGATAAAATGTTGAATGTTATGAAACAATTTTAGCGTCTTTGACCTACTTTACCTTTTTATTTGGAGACTTGCGGTTATCTTCTGTTATGTTCAACGGGAACATTAGAATGATCTAGAATAGAACCCAGATGGAACTAGGAAGTTGGGTTGCCTTAACCAAACAACCCGGATGTTAAACCAGTTACCAATGTTTCGAACCAAAGAACGAAGGTTCAGAACCGGAAAACCCAGATGGAACCAAGGTTTAGAACCAGAGTGCCCGGATATAACCTAATTGCATTCGGAATTCTCAAGACTTGTTATACCTTCAACGTATTTTCCAAATCATTTATTTATTTAGTATATTTATATATAATTTAACCATCATACAAGACTGGACTGTAATCAATCGCAATGAAGGATTTTTTTTTTTTATTAAGACTAACATTTTGATATGCAATATGCATCTTCAAGACAGATTAGATAGTTGTTACAATGGTTGTTAAAAAGAGACGCGAAAGATACCAGAGAAATAGTCAAACTAATGTTATTGAAAATAAACTGACAAGGCTATGGCTAAAAGAAAAAAAGAAAAAAACACACAAATAAAAGTACACTAGACAAAAAGTAAAGACTTCGCAACATGAATCCCACCAAAACCTTGGGGCGATCTCAAGTGCTACGGGAGGGTAAGTAGAACTTGCTCCAAATGTAATTAACGTGTAAAGATTGTGTAAATGTGTCTAAACGAAGTCCCTTTTCTCGGCGGACGATGTGATAGCGTATTCGTTATCCAACATGCCCAAATTTGACGCATCTATTATGAGTTCAGAAAAAAAAGTTTGAAATGCACAATATTTTCTGCTCCAAATATGGAGTTGTCATGTTTTTTTTAAATTATGGCAAACCCAATAATAAGTATAATTCGGTAGGTCACATTCGGGAGGAAATGGTACGGGATTGTAATATCGACATTATGATACCCATTACAATCATTTAAGAACAGAAAACATGCACAAGCGAAGGGTATGTTGCTTGTGCTATGTAACTAGAACGTGTATATTTCTGCATATTATGTTTCATTGAAAAAATGCATGTACACGTATATGATTTGTTGGTTCTGCTGTGTTATGCAGACAAACTAATTTTTCGATCGAAGGTTCCGATTATTTTAACAATTCACTCTCCTTAATTTCTTGCCATCTGTTTTAACAGATATGTGCATATTGGAGTCTTTTCTTATTTGTTGTTTGTCTATGAAACAACAAATTTTTAATAAGAATCAAGCGCGGGGATTGTTTTCTCAATTAGATTGTTTGCCGACTGAAAACATTTGAAATCGTAGTCAATATTCAGAAGCCATATCAAAGAAGGTTTCCATTTTCTTAAATTTGTACTTGGCTAATTGTCATTCAAAGATCAGAAGAAATCACTTTTCCTTTCAAATTAAGGCAGTAGTTTGTCGATTTTAAAATATCATAAACGAATAAGAAAGTTCAAATAAAAATTACAAACACATGGTAACGGAATAGCATGAGTAATACCAAGTTTATTTTCATGATTATCTGTGCATGTTGTAGTTAAGATTATAAATCAGAAGTTTGTGTATCAAAACCATGCAGTATGAAAGTTTGGATTTCTCTGATATGTATTTTAAACGTTATTCTTTGAAGAAAACACAAAAATAAACAAAACAAACACTTTTAAGGTGGTACCCAACACTTTCACTAAAATTAATTTGGCTCGTTTAATTTTCTTAAAATTTTGTCATAGTATTTACTTTGAGACTTTAACAAAAATATAGAAATTAATTTCTTTTGGAACCAACCGTTTTGTCAGAAAAATTACACTCGTTATATAG
The DNA here is from genome assembly GCA_019925275.1 of Mytilus edulis. Classification (NCBI taxonomy): domain Eukaryota; kingdom Metazoa; phylum Mollusca; class Bivalvia; order Mytilida; family Mytilidae; genus Mytilus; species Mytilus edulis. Next base: position 78,944,792 of record CM034361.1, on the reverse strand, counting down.
CAATTTGACAAACACCCATTTTGATCATTGAGAAGCTTAATATTTCATTTACAACACAAAGTAATTAAAACGTTTAACTGACTTTACAGAGTTATCTCCCCGTAGTGTAAGGTACCACCTTAAGACAACCATTCTGTTTTTAAAACAATTTGACTAATATACTTTAAATGTTTACCTTGTACTAAGATGAACAAGTTGTTAAAAATGAATAAGTCTGAAAATACGGTTTAAACATTTCCCGTTACTAGTGCAATACAGCTATTTATATTTTTTATAAGTTTACGTTGGTATTGCACATTATTCTATAAACGAGTAAAGGTTTATCATTGGTCCTTATTTAATCTCTATAACTCTATATATTGTGTTGGTATTAAATTGCAAATATTTGCCAGACATATTATCAGTTATCAATATATAACGAAGGAGAATCTAACAAATTTATTATTGTGTAAAACAATGTTATCTTACGATTAAACGAATAACTCTGAAAAACAAGGAAGTACGTGGATATTATTTGACAATGTGTTTGTTTTAGTCTCCAAATGGTCCTGGTACTAAGTAGATTCCTGTTTGAATATTGAAATAAACGTGCAATTTGCAATTTTTAGATATCTAATACGATTTAAATATAAGACCATGCTATACTATGTTTACGGCTTAAAACAAAATCACATCGCACATACGCATATGATTTCGAAGGAGAATGATACAGCAGCATTTTTGGTTAATTATATTCCAGACATTTTTGCTCTTCAACACATTCTTGTCAATAGTTGGTAAGTATATGAAATAATCTATAACTTCCTAGACTAAATCTGTAATTACATGTAATCATTAGGCATCAACTGTTTCTTTGATTAAAAGCTTTAACCGATCTTGTAGTGTTATAGTTGCATTTCGTACAATGCGTTTATGTGGAGAAATTATGAACGGCAAAGGATGAATGACATGTCACAAATATATCATGATACGGTGTCTGTACGAAGTTTCCAAGAATCAAAGATTGTTTCGTCCGCGCTTTGATTCCTTACATGTACCTCGAATTCGACATAAAAAGTGGTCATCTCAGTACCTGAATCTATGACAAACGAGTACCTTTTTCAAAATATTACTTATCCCCAGCTCAGTATTGATATTACAACTCCTCCAGCGAATAGAGTAAATATTTCTCACTTATTAAAATAGTTAAAACCTTGCAGGTACTGCCCAGGATTTGTGAAGGTATTCTGTGTCTGAGAAAACAATTAATGAGACAGTGTTTGTGATATAACGTCCCGTACTTTTTTCTAATTGTTCATAGGAAATAACAATAGCTAAATAGATAAATATCCAGTGTCTACTTCAAAATGATACACGAAAGTCTTGCATTATATAGGTGCAATACGTTTTGTAGTTGTATATCATTTTATATCACTACAAAAGTCAAAAGGTCTGAAAAAAAAAACAGTTTTTGTCTGAATTTGCATAAATTTTTACTCGACATTCTTTATTTGTCTGAATAATTTTTTTAAATTCTTAACATAGTATGAATTTGTCTAGTAAGATTCTTGAGTTTTCTTTAAAAGTGACTTGACAGTATGAACATTGTTTAAAATTTTCTCGACACTTCGTGTACCATCTGATAAGAGTCTAGATTAGTCTCGACCAATTATTGACTGTCTTTACACATTCTTGACAGTCTTAAAGCTGTCTGAATATAACTCAACACATTCTTGACAGTCTTAAATATGTCTTGACACTATCTCAGCAGTATACATATCGCCTGGATGTGTACATACTCATTCTGCACTGTCTTTGACTTTCTATTGCTGTTATATACTCCTTTTTATTATGGCTAAACTAAACTTTGAAGCATCAAGGATTAATTCTGATAGTAAGATATATTTTGTGTGCAACTAAGTTGGAAGACCCCGAATAACCCCCCATGTAGTTTTATTTTGATTTATTTTTATTGAACGTTTAATTAATTGTTTTCACTTGGAATATATGTCAAAGTTACTGACAAACAGCATTTAGATTTTTTGCAAAACTGCCAGTCAAATTTGCTTTACTAAAATAGGTGACTTGAGGCAGTTTTAAAATGTGCCCATGTGTCTCTTTTATGACTAAGGACCCCAAAATTTATCTTTTGCGTTTGTGTGGCTAAAAAAGAGGGTGGGTGGGGGGGGGGGGGGGGGGGCTTTCTTTTAGGTCAAAGAAGTTGTTCCCATCTTGATTCAAAAACCTTATTCATTTTTTAGAACAACCAAAAACATTATTTTTTAAAAATTGAGTATTGAATTTCATAATTTTTTATCAACAATAAATATTGTGATAACAAAAAATGTTTAGATCTATATTATGCATGTCTGTTTGAGATCCATTTCATAAGACCAATGATTTATATAGAATTCATTGATGGGACCCATTATAAATATGGGTTTTTTTTTTATTATTATTCCCAGATCTAAAAATGTAGAGTAGATAATAATCTTCTTTTAATGTTTGGGAAATTATTCAATTTGTTTTTGTGTTAAACTTACTTTCATAATTTTGATGAAGAGAATCCATTTTTCTCTTAATCTTTTATTTAAGCTTTGAATTTCAAATATTTTGACCACGAGCATCACTGAAGAGACATGTATTGTCGAAATGCGCATCTGGTGCAAGAAAATTGATACCGTTAATTTTATTACTATCACTGGGTCGATGCCTCTGCTGGTGGACTATAAAAAGTCCCCGAGGGTATCACCAGCCCAGTAGCCGAAGTACATGAAAATACGGATTTTTTTTGGGTTATTAAAATTTGCTGTTACAAAATGATAGAAATTGTTATAAATTAAGGAATGTATCTCCCTCATGCAAAGCTCTGATTCCTTTCACGGATTTGGCTATACTTTTTGGACCTTTTGGATTATAGCTCTTCATCTTTTATATAAGCTTTGGATTTCAAATATTTTGGCCACGAGCATCACTGAAGAGACATGTATTGTCGAAATGCGCATCTGGTGCAAGAAAATTGATACCGTTAATTTTATTAGATCACTTTTTTTTTAAATAAAAATGATGATTTTCATTTTCATCTATCAACAAACTTTTTAAATTGTAGTGGCATGGTAGGTCAACTGATAAGTTGTATGCCTGATTACAGGTAAAGCAGTAATTTTCCATATGATATGACAGTTGAGTGTACGCTGGGGTGTGGAATATCTTAATTTTATGGGGAACATCCTGTCCACGTGTAATACTTAATATATATTCCAACAGATTACATTACATAAATTTTCTTCTGTTCAATCAAGAATTAGGATAAATAATACTTATGAACAATGCTATTTATAAACATTGAATATTATGAATATAGAATGAAATATGTCTACAGTATGATTGGTTTTAATCATTCAGTAATTATTTAGGAATCAATATTTGTAATTATTTAAAAACCTACATTTAAATGGCTTTAAATCAACATACCCACATTTGTATTGTTAATACTTTAGATTTCATAGCAATATTTGTATTCGTAAAAATATCTATATACCAAAATTTTCAATTATTTTACATGCCCAACTTATATTTTTGTTGTAATAAGTGTAACTTGAAACAACATTATAGTATATAAAGAAAAATAAAGATTAAAGTTATATCATTACTGAGAAAAAAGTAGAATGTCGGGAATATGCCGAGAAATTTCAAGACAGTATTCAAATGTCAAGAACTTGTCAAGAAATATTTAGACCATACACAGAATGTCAAGAACATGTCGAGTAAATTTCATACAAATTTAATATAAATGAGAGTTTGTCAAGAAAAAATTAAGACACAAGTCATTCTTTTGGAGAATGTCGAGTAAAAATTCATGCAAATTAAGACACAAATTGGTCTTTTCAGACTTTTAGACTTTTGTGGTGCATAATAAATAGTTTTCCAATTAAACATCTTCTTGTTATTATGTTTTCGTTTGGTTGAATGAACTTTGACTTGACTCATAATGTATGCATCCTGATATCGTGTTTACCATCCTGATATCGTGTTTACCCTGTGGTACACGTAAGTCTGCCCTGAACCGCATAATGTTTGTGTTAACTTTTTTATCAATCACAACGTTTTGTGTAAACGCCTTTGTCCGATTTATTTGAATGTTGGCTTGAATGTTTTGGTCAGCTGTGATGTATGTCTGTGGTGAATGTTTACATAGTTTCTTGCCGCTGAATCCCAATTAATTTCATGTCATCATTTAATGTATGTTTTAGATGCTCCCCTAATATTATCAATATAACAGAACTACAAACATTTACAAAATAAGTGGGCGGTATATCTAACTATAAAGATAATGGTTATCATACATTGGGTAACCTTTCTAACCCGAATGGTCAGTATACGATTTTACCATTACTTGGCTTCTGTCGTCCCTTAACTGTTGAAATGACCATCTCCTCTCAAACTTATGGGCAAAATGGAACCAAACGTGTCCACATTAATTAATGTTGACATCTTCTGTATATGCTGTATTGACGTTATTGCCCTGAGATGATACTTCCTTTTGGATATTTATTGCTTGGTATCTTGAAAACTATAATTATCAACAAAAAGAAACTTTGAAAGGGAAGAAAATTTAACAACAGACTAAGATATATATATATACTTCATCATGCATGAACGGCAAAGGGTTATCCAATTAAATGATTATTTTTAATAAAAAGTGGATATCGTTGAAGATTCATGTACACGTGAGTAACACAGGCTTTTTATAGCCTCTTGTTTTTAGAAAATATCTGTACCAAGTCAGAAATATGACAGTTGTTCTTCAATCCGTCTGTTCGTTGATAACGATTGATTTCGTTCATTTTTATTGACCTCCATTTACATTGTGAAGTGTAACTTATTTATTATTTATTATTTGTTATTTAACACTGCATACCTGTACACTTATCAAGCGTAATGTGATGTAACAGTCGAAAAATGTAGAGTACGAGAAAAAAAAAAAAAATTGAAATTAAAAATAGCATTGTTTGATAGTTTGTTTTGATTTTTGATCAGGGCTTTGTCGGGATTTTTTGTTTATCGTTATAGTTCCCCACTATGCTATTTTTGGTTGAACATAAGCGTGCAAGCACTGTTCTTAATGTATAATATCAGCGACACATAGTTTGTTTTTATACTAAGTGAAACTGTAAGTTAATTACTTCTATACAAGTAGATGGATGACCTAGCATTTATTTTTCCGTCATGAATTTACCAGTAGAGTCTTGTGCATCATTTTTTTTTTTTTATATTGCGACAATATATGACACCTAAATATTTCATTACGACACGATAAGCTAACCTTTTGCTCAGAGTAACATAAAAATGGCTGTGGTTTTTTTCTCTTATGATTTGATTTGACATTTAAATTCATCTTAAGATCACGTAAAGTTGTTTTTTATAACTAAATCGATCAAATGTCAAATCGTTACAATGTTATATTCAAATCTATTATGTACATTTTGTAACGATCAGGGTTTCCGCTTGCGATTGGGCAATTTTAAAATAATGAATACAAAAGACTTTGGCAAAAGAAATAAAACGGCCCTTTTCACTGACCTGATGGAAAATTGTCTAAGCTTACCATCCAAAAAGGGCTTCGATTTTCATAGTTCGTCTGTAAGACGTTAACTGCTTCACATATCTTCTCCTCTGAAACCACTAAACCAATACAACTAGGTATTAACAGATAGTATTTGTGTTTTTCATTCTTGCCAGTCAGTCAACATAATGGTCTAGTACACAGGCATAGATAAACAATTAAGGTATTGTCAAATGTTTTGAAGATGTATAAAGGCAGACATTGTCGATGGTTATCATATTTCAAATGTCAATATTTACCCAATTGATTCATGTCTAATTCCTCAAAAAGTTTATCGGAAAGTATCCTTGCAAATCATAAAAACAATCAGCGTTAATTGATAAAACGTAATCAATTTTATTTTACGTGCTGAAGTTGTGTTTCACTTTATCTTACTTTAGTTTCTCCGCTATTTCTCTTCGTGTTATCATGTTTTTTATATTGGTATGTTCCGGATGATATGAGTATTTGGACCATACGCATATAGTCATGACCATATGGGTATATACGCATATGGTCCGACCATACGCGTATGAACCAACCGTACGCGTATGAACCGGCCGGCAAAATAGCATTTTTTCTGTAAGCATGTATGCCGGCGCCGGTTAAATAGCAAATTTGTAATTTTACCGGTACCTGTCAAATAGCCACGGCCAATGTAATAAGCGACGACAATTAATTTTGGCATCAATATTCAATTTAACGTAGCCTTCAAATTAATACATTGTCATGTAACCATCATTGTGTTTTTAGATAAAGTCAGTTGATTATTGAAACGTTTGTGATGCATATTTAAAAAACAATTATCTATATGGTCAAAATACTCATATGGCCCGGCTTGTTAATAACCATACGAGTATATACTCATATAGTCCGACCATACGCGTACGGTCGGACCATATGAGTATACGCATATGGTCATGACCATTCGCGTATGGTCCAAATACTCATATGGTCCGGAACATTGGTATATTGTTTCACGTAACCCGGTTTTTATACATCTCTACACAATGATGATTTTTAACTAAAAGCATTTGAAGCAAAATTAGCACAAAAATACTAGACGTTTAAATGCAAGGTTAACATACTTTCTTAAATTTGTTTTTAGTAAGATTTTATTATTTTTGTAACCTAACGCAGCAATTCAAAATGCAATATTTGAATGCATAACGACAATTTAAAAAAAATCTATTTATCAAAGCTGATAGATGCAGGTTGTGTACCTACAGCGTTAACTGATTCATATTATAATTTTGCCAACGTAATTTTCATTTATTTCTGTCTTAAATTAGTTCCTAGTTGTTTAGCAATCTTTTACAAGTGTTTTACTCTTATGCTTCATTCCGTAATTTTTTGTCTTTGCTATTCCTCTTGCAAAATTCCAGTTAACCCTGTGTCCATACACACAATGGAATTAAACAGATACACTGTTTAATATTATTCTGTCATTTGTCCGAAGTCTTACTCAGATGTAAATATGTTAGCATAAAAACGCCCAACAAAGTCCACATGCTTAATAGTCTAACAGGTTGGGTAAAGAGTATTGGATTGGACTAGTATATCACAACAAACGCAACTCAGATTGGACCTGTATTGACGGTACCACATCGTAATATACGGATAGATGGGTACATGGTGCGTTTTAATTAGTTATTATTTAAAAGTGTCTGATAAGGTATCGAAATAATCTAGAATTTCCATCTTTCTATCACAAGTTTGATTGATTAATTAATATGATAGACTTTTAAATATCCCATGGCAATTGTTACATTTACGGCCCTATGGAAACTTAGCATATCAATATTCCAATTGTTTATGAGCATAGCGCACAACTGAGTTGTGATTACGCATGTGTACATAATTACTCATCCTTATTATGTTGATCCAAATTAGAAGAATGATGTAGGGATCTATTTAATATTTTGATTTCCGAATGTTCTCTATCTTAAGTGAATATTCTTATAATCAGATTGATACTAATATTCATGTAAGTCAGCAATTTATATATCCTTCAAGTAATGATTCTTTTAAACAGTAACAAGCAAATCAAACCATTAGATTAAGAAACATTTTCCTCAACACTCACAACAGCAATACAACAATCCCTGTGCAGTATTAAATAAATAATTTTCTTTTTTTGTTGATGAGGTGAACCTAAAGTTAACACACCTCCAAAAGAATGTGTTGTGAATGGTGCAATGGGATGGTTAAGTGCCAAATGCCGTACCAGTAGAAAAACATGCTGTCAGAAACATAAGGGTAAATTAATCATTGTTAATAGATAAACAATATTTTCACAAATGAACTTAATTTGTGTCACATCATCACAGATAACAGGTACTCCCGAAACCAAGAAACAATGATATCTCAAAGTACTTATTATAATCTCCGTACAATACTCAACTATTTGCTGCTACGCGGCATACAGTTTATTTGCTTTATTTACATTAATGTCTGAGTGTAGCCAACGGTTTTTTTTCAGAGTGTTGTTCAAGCTTAAATATGATATAGATATAAACTTTGAAGAATGAATTTGTCTTAAAAAGTTGCTACACATGCTTTTTTGAAGCCGATTCTGACGGTGAAGAGAGAGTACCTCAATTAAGGATCATAATCAATCCTCAATAATATCTCCATTATAGGGAGTTACTTTCTTAAAACTTGTTCATATGTTTATGTTTGCAAAACGTGGAATATCGTGAAAATTAAAAGTATTTGACATATCTTCATATTTGGTTTTTTTTCACCGCTTCTGTTGTACATTTATCGGTTTGTAATGCAACAGAGTGATATTTTGGTATCTAATTGTCTGATTAACTAGAAACCTAATGTGATGAAGATGATGACTAATACAAGATCTGCATGTTCTGTGTGAATTTCTGGAACAGTCGCTAAGAACAAAATGCAATTCTACATTGTTCATCACAGAACATAAAAAAAACCCAGAAAATTTCATAATGTAGTCTGTTTGCCGTAGCATATTCTAATTAAAATCAAAATAGCATGAACATTGTAATTTATTATGTTATCACAGAATATAAGAAGCCGACATTTGTTGGTATTTTGGTGGCATGATTTAGAAACTACATACACGGAAGTCCTTGAAAATGAAATAATACACTTCAATATTCATGGCTGGACGCTCTTCAGATATAATTATATTGTAGATATTCATGTCATTACAACAGTTCAGTTTATTTTTTATTTATCTATCAGTTTGAATATTACTCTGGTATCTTACGGTCCTATTGACTATACGGTATACGTTCTTTAGATTGTTGACAATAACTTATAACATTCACTTTGTTTGAACTTTGTTGAATCCCATTGGCAATCACATCACAACTCCTCATTTAACTTATGGTTATAAAGTGTAAACAATTTATAAATAGATTTCTGCGCTTATTTACGTTAGATATTCATCTTCTTAAAATATTGAAAGATTTTTTTTTTCATTATCCCGAAATTATATGATAAAATGAAACGAAATATGATAAAACAAATTGACTATTCGTATATTAAAATTATTTCTAAGTTTAAAGAAAACCAACATTTATATTACACTATGGATCGCCGAAACTGTGTTGTTATCCCTTTATCGTTATACGATGTGTATTTACCTTTACATGGTGTGCACTTGTCATTATATGATGTGCAACCACCTTTATATGATGTGACAACATACTTATATGATGCATATATACTGATGTTATGCACAGTATATAAGAGAAAATGCAAATCATATAAGAGAAAATGCAAATCATATAAGTACACTTGCACATCATATAAGTACACTTGCACATCATATTATTACGTTTGCACATCATATAAAGAGCTTTGCACATCATATAAGTGCATTTGCATATCATATAAGGATATTTCCTTATCATATAGGAATGGTTGCACATCATTTTAGTACATTTGCACATCATATAAGTACATTTACACATCATAAAAGAATGTTTGCACATCATATAAGTATGTATGCACATCATATAAGTATATTTGGTCATCATTTAAAGATACTTGCTGCTAATATAAGGATAATTTCACGTCAAATAAATGTATTTGCACATTATATAATAAAAACAGTCATAGCAAGACAGTTTTAGCGTTCTATACTACACACGCTCAAATCGTTGTAAAGGAATACAATTATCATGTAGGGAAATGTTAAAAATTTCACAGGTATACCTTTCCTAGGTCGTTGATAAAAAAAGAAGTGAAAAAAATACAATGAATAAAAAATATGTTGTTTTTTTCTTCAAGAAATTAATCCACAGTTAATGAATTGTCAGACATACACAACATTATTAAAGATTTAATGTTCTTACCTTTGCCCTTTTTGGTTTTCAGATATTACAAAACAAGAGGATGAACGTGTTACTTTGACTTGTAATGTGACAGACATGCTCAATATCACTGAACTGAACTGGACAAGGTCCGTGAATGGAACCAGTGTTATAGTTTCTGAGTACGCAAGAGGCGGAAATACTACATCACCTAATTTGATTTTTGAACGCGTAAAATGGACAGATGAGGGTTGTTATAAATGCATTGTGACAAACAGTTCTGGATCAATGCAAACAGTGGAGATGAAGCTGTATGTAAATGCAAGTATGTCAAATCTTTATATTGCATCAATTTTTCTTTTTGTTTTATACTGAGTTAAATGTCATTTACAAACGATTTCACTACAACTAATGAGATATAACATTTTGAATGTTTTTTTTAAGTTTAAATGCAATTGACATCAAGTTTGTCAAACACGTCTTTTTTTTTAAATATTGTTTCAAACATGTTTTTGACACTATTTTCTATAATATTGAAAGAGATGTCAACCAAGATTGCATCATGTATAAAATGCATCTAAATGAAAGCATAAGAGTATTTTACACATATTTTTGCCACTAATTTATATTATGATAAACAAGATGCCATACACTATTGCATCATGTACAATATGTATGTGACTGTCTAAAAGCCTGACAGCATTTCAAAATGTCTTTGTTACTATAGTTCAGGGTTAAACACCAATAAAAGTGTGTGATGCTCATGTTTCTCGGAAACCATGCACAAACTATTGAATCAACAACATCTTACAATATATAAAATCGAAATATACTGTATAAATCAGGAAGAAAATACGTGGAAAAAAAACACCGTAATAATAGATAGCCTCGAAATATGCTTGAAGGTTTTTCACGAGAAATAAAATATATGCATTTAAAAAAAAAGTTTATTGACATGATGTGCCAAAAAGATTTGATAAATGTCAATTTCCAACAGAAAAGGGTTAAGATTTACTTATAATAAATCGGTATGCCTATGAAGAATCAGAAATGGGTTGTTTATACCGTATCCATAATGTGTAACGTACAATCTTTTTTACATGAAAAATTAAAAACATTGTTTAGGTGGTACCCAACACATTCACTGAAATTTTTTTGGCTCGTTTAATTTTCATAAAATTTTGACAAATGATTTACTTTGACCCTATAACAAAAATATAAAAATTTCAAAATATTTAAACCAAGCATTTTATCAGAAAAACTACACTGGTTATATAGCAGTTTGACAAACACTAATTTTGATCATTGAAAAGCTTAATATTCCTTTAACAACACAACGTAATTAAAACGTTTAGCTGATTTTACAGAGTTATCTCCCTGTAGTGTTAGGTACCACCTTAATCAATGTTTTGCCTACAATACAAAGGAAGATACATTTCCATCCTGAATATACAAAAAATTGTTTGTAGCTACCAATGTGATTTTGTGTATTGCTCTTTTAACAATTGATAGTGTACTTATTTTATTACTGTGGAATAATTATTGTACGTGGAATACCGATTTGGGGGATTTTGTAGGAATTGGTTAACCAATAATTGAAATGTTTAAAGAAGTACTTACTAATAGGTTTGCATGCAGATTTCACAGAACTAATTAATCCATAATCACGATTATACAGTATTCTTAACGAAAATTGGTAAATTGGTTTTCACGAGAATAAAGAATTCACAGCATGCATTTTTTAAATTCAAGATCGAGCTTCTTTTTATTTGAAAAAAAAATGATTATTCACTTTATTTTATTCAATTAGAGGTTATACCGTGCATCATATACAAGTATAAACTGTACAAATCAGTTACAAAGACGTCAAAATATGAGACACTACACACACATACCCTAAAGAGTATTTGCTATGGCTGAGAATATGTTAAAACATTATTGCAATTACTAATATATCTAGCTTTGCCAGCATTTAATAATAATAGTGAATGAATAATTATCGTCGTATATATATATATATATAGTAATAGAAGTTTAGTTCAAGATCATTTTATCCGATTTGATGCATATTATAGGGTTCTCTACTGGATCTGTATTAGTATAATCCATTGATGAAGCTCTGTTGTCTCGGTTTAAACTAATGTCGTTACAGTGATTTCTCAATAAACCGTTCCTGATGTCGTCACATGTTACAACATCGTTATGACTAAAATTTCATTTGAAAAAAGTTACTCATTAGACAGCAGCGACACAAATTAGTAGCCATGTCGAAATATAGATATTCCTTGAAAATATTTAAAAAAAAAAGCAATACAACTTACATCTAAATAATTGAGTCATATTGTTTGATGTACAACTTGCTTGTAATGAAATAATGAATTTACAAGAAAACAATATATGTCAAATACGAATATCATGAACACAATCATGTTGTTACTTAAAATGTTATTGTCATTTTAAACAAAATCAAAGCTATCAATTCATACTGTTTCATAGATATTGCAATTATTTTCAGCACATATGCAGCCATGCAGGTGTGAATATAGGAGAAGGTTGGAACATTGGGGTTCTAAATTAATTGCAAACAAAACCAGACAAGAATTACTTAAAGAACTTGAATCAGAATTAAAGGAGATTAGAAAAGACCTGGAATTAAATAAAACAACACTATCGTCTAGCATTCGCAAGCGTACATCTGCTCCTGATAAACGGAAATCATCGGAGAGGATGGGATTAGCCGGAGCTGCTTTTATTTGTATAGTCGTTGGCCTCGTCGTACTGATTGATGTACTGACCATAGTGAAATTCTTTACAAATTCAATAACATTTTTGAATTACAAGAAACTGGAAAGAGAAAAACTTAAGGATAAAGAGATACGAGTAATGACAAAACGATTTAAAAACAATAAATGGAATAACGAATTCCCAGAATCTACTGCATAGAAAAGAAAATTATCGCTTCAAGCAAAAAGCAAAAGATAATGTGTGTTTTAGGAATAACATCAATCCTAGTATTTATAGAATATGATAGATTCTTATATTGTTTAATACATGACTGAATAAATGTTTCGTTTATCGTGGTGTTCTTTGCAGAAGTAAAATTATAATTTGCTTGTGACACAAGAGAAGCTTGCATCTTTTAAAACTGTTGTATCTTTACGTGTTTTTTCAATAACTCCCAGCAGTTTCATTTCATATAACTGTATGCGTTATATCTTCGAAGTGGTTAAGTAGAAATAACGAGTTCGTTGATCGTTATGGAATATATAACGTTTCACAGAAAAGAGCGGATATGTTGCAAGTGTCCTAACTACAATTCCGTCACTTCCCCCAAAAATGTGACCTGGACATCTGTCTAAACGCCTCATTTACCCTTTACTCCAGATGTATTTGGATAGCGGCCTTGTGTTTTTAAGAAGTCTGCAACTAAAATCCCGAAGTCTTTGATCGTGCCCCCAATCATTGTATGCCCGTAAACATTTGATGTATACATTAATCATAACTACCATTTTGAAACGTTCTGGTGTTACAATGTGGACATGTTTTGGCGAATGAAAATTTTCCTTCAAATTTGGGGGATGTAAAATCAGATTTGTTTGGGCGATTTTGGAACTTTAAGGAATTTTGACGATATTGACAGTTTTGGGAATTAGAAACGGTTGGGGATGGACAAGTTTTAAAAGTGTTACACATAAATACAGTATACAGAACAATACTATTAATTTTCTGAATTAAGATATTATTGAATATAACATTGTTTGGATACAAGATGATTTCTTTACACAAGAGGGGCACAAGATACCAGATGAACAGTCAAACTTAAAAAAACAAAATAAACTGACAACGCCATGGCTAAAAATGAAAAAGACAAACAGAAAAATAATACTACACAAGAAACAACATCGAAAACTAAAGACTGAGCAAGACGAACCCCACCAAAAACTGGGGGTGATCTCAGGTGCTCCGGAAGGCAAGCAGATCCTGCTCCACATGTGGCACCCGTTTTGTTGCTGATGTTATTTCATACTCGAAGCACCTTTTACGGAAAATACATTCCATTTTTCCGATTTTTTTTATCTCTATTTCATTCACTGAAAATATTGAAACAGCTGGGCTTGACCATGTAACTTATGTAGTGTTAGTAACAGATATTAAGCCTTTAATTTTTTTGAAGACATTTATGATCAGTTTTATATCAATTATTTAAGAACAGAGCAACGTTAGATAATTCAGTTAGATGTTCGTGAGTTAGAAACTGCGGCAATATTTGGAAATACATTTTTGTACTAACAAATTTAAAAAAAACCAAGAGCCAGATATATTTTCATAAAAAGGTTCAATTATTCAATGTTTGTACTGGTTCTAGAGTTGGTACTTTGAATATTTAGAATGCAAACATTTATACGATGCAACGATGAAAGTGGATAGTTGTTTAATGGCTTTTTTCATTGATCCTGAATTTGATTTCCGAATTGTAAGTGTTTTGCTAACTAAACCTTCAAGTATTTGAAACACCATTAAATATTCCATGAATTTGCAAAACCTTTAATCGCTGTTTAAGTGGATTTGAAGTGGAAACAAATTTTTAAACAAAAAACGGATTACTTTGAAAACTACTGTTTCCCTATACAAATTATTGCTTTGAAAAGAATAAGCGAAATATCATTCAAACACAGGGTTTGGTTCAAGACGGCCATGAAATTAACATTTCTGTAATCAGGTTTTGCAATAGCTTGATATATAGCTATATGATCAGAATGGAGCAAAACTCTTAATCATTTAGATGGAGAATGGACAAATTTCATATCTGGTTTATCATTTTACACATCGTGTTTTTTGTTAACAAATTGCAGTGTTTTGGTAAGTTTGCATATAACAATGTATAATATAATCATAGATAAATCAAAATAATTTAAAAATTGTGAACATGTACAACTATTGTATTACATGTTTAAAATGAATCAAAATCCATTGGTGGACTTGAGCTGTTTTCTGCTCTTTGGTCTGACTTTTGTCTCTTTGACGTATTCCCTCTTTCCGTTCTCTATTCATTGTAATGTATGTTGATTGTAGTATTGTAGTAAAGCAACAAGGTAACACACAGGTTTTATAGTAGAATAACATGATGGTGTCAATTTTGACAAAACATAATGGTTTGTATGCAAAAAAGTTAAATTCTTGATAAAACCATGAAGTGCTGTTATTGCAATATGCTTTATAAGGATATTTTTCCAGGTTAATAATAGCGGTTCACTATCAATTAATTACAATTTTCAACCTTTTCTTTCCTTTGTCTTCGTACGTTTCATTGACATCTCTTTGTCTGACTACAGATGTCTGTCATACATGTGGGCGCATTGCATTTACACCAATTTTTTCCAGAAAAATTCTTTCATTTGCGCCACAAGGTTATATTTCATTTGCTCCAAAAGATGCAAATCTAGTGTACACGGAAACATCGGAGCCGTTGTTTACAAGTCTTGTGTCAGAACAAACGTTTGGTTTTACTCCAGTGTATAGTACTTTAATTTTGGTTCAGATGACTAATTTTTAGAGGAATATGTTGTACTATGCAATCACAAACTCTGTTTCCAATTTTTCATAATATTAACAGTTTCCTTTTTTTTTTATAAAACTGTTTACCTGTATTTACCTGTATTATTGGCGCAAATGAAAGATTATTTTGGCGCAAAAAAAATTGGCGCAGACGCAAAGCACCAATACATATATATGTGAAAATCTATATAGGTAAGTCACATACTCATCACAACTGTCTCTATTGTTTTCAGAAAGGTTGTTTGGAAAACAATAAAAGGATGCTTCGGGTTTTTTTTCTTTTTTTCAATTGTTGTACTCCTTTGAAACAAACATTTACTTTTTTAAAGATACTTTTAGTATTAACAGCTAATCATTTGATGTGAGATTTTCAAAAATTGTTTTTATACATTATTTCATTTTTTAGTTGACATTGTTTTAAAAAGTTATGTTAAGTTAATATTAAGAACGAATACTGTGGATTCATTATTATTCGTTGGATACCAATTCTCGTGGTTTTCGTGGGTACAGGTGAACCACGAATTCAAATGTTCAACGAATATCATATTTTCAATAGGCTTTGTATACAGAGATTGGCAAAGCCACGAAATCAAATATCCTCGAATATGCAAGTTTTTAGCAATCCACGAAAATTGATACCCACGAAAATAAATAAATTCACTGTATGCTTCGTTTGATTTACACTCCATTATATAGATATGCCATATAGAATTTTGACCTATATTTCGCTGTTAAGAAATTTTGGAAATGAGGTTGGAGGAGCAAGGCATGTCCGGTTTTTAATCGTCGTATATTGTTTTTTATTCTTCAGTATATATTAGTCAAAACACCTTTATGGACAAATGTATTTAGTCTGTCTGAACTGCGTGTCTGTCATGTTTTTATCATAAGTTTCAAGTATTAATCTGCAACCTGCATTCATATTTTTTCGTCACTGTTAACAGTTGTTGTCAAACTTCTTTTTCGACTTACATTTGTCATATTTTTTGTCATTATAAAATGTTCCTTTTTAGTATAACGTGTACACATTTTAATGTTATTTTGTTATATGAAATAAACTCAACTTAGATTCCAGGATTAACATTTTGTACACATGACGATGTTTTCTCTTCAAACGATGCATCAATCATTTCTGAGAAACGCCACGATTAAATTTTGCCGCATGAACGTCTTAACAAAACGTACCGTCATACAAATGGAAATGCTCAACCTGAAGATTGTGTCATTACTTGTACGATTCAAATTTCGATAAAATGTCATTGAAACGGCATTTCTAGGTAGGTTACGTCTTTCTTTCGATTATCTTGTACTAATCGCACATTAATGGAGATCAGTAATTAAAACGTGTGAAAAAAATGCATGATGATTATGAATTGTATGGTTAATTTAGAGTTAATGAAAAAGGTTTACCGTTAATTGCATAAGAATAACACCAGTGTATCGGTTGATGACAAAGGAAGACATTATTTGGATTTCATTTTAAATTAGGGCTCGAATTTCGCGTGTTTAAATGAGGCAAACACTTAAATGTTTAAGGAAGTACATGTATTCATTTCATAGATTGAATATGCTTCTAAAAATTTGACAAAATAATGTTATATCCACAAGAAAAAATACCAACCTTAAAATGTCATGATTATTGATACTCACGAAAAAAATACCGGATCTACAGCAGTTGTGTTGGTACAAGTTGTACACCTATAGTAGACAAAAACCATTATAAAATCATTTAATCCTATTTTTAATCTAGTTTTATATCTGTTTCAATAACGTAATTATTGATTGTACAGAAACAAAAGATGTCATAGTTATTTTTAAAAACGAAAAAACATCAAGGCAATGATGCAATCATACTATTTAATACTTATTTAAAAAATCCGTGCATTATCTGAATGTTTCGACTTGAATCATTATATCGGTTTTGATATTTAATACAGATACACTTGTATGTGAAAATGGTTGGGAGCTTAGAGAAGGTAAATGCTATCGGCGTATTGAAGTTTCATCACAAACTCAAGGAGTACAGTTGTGCAGTGACGTAAATGGTTTACTTATCATGCCGAAGACTGCAATTGACAATGCAATTGTAATGGAGCTATTACAGCTGTGGGGGTATTATACTATTTTTTCATAGTACAATATAAACAACGTATTTTATTTTCCAATTATAGTTGCCTTACATTTACATATGAAGCTATTACATTTTATGTATAGTGATGTAGAAGCAAATCCCCAAAAGTTTGACTGAGGTATATGATAATATTAAACATTGGTCATTACTATGATAATAAGGTAGACATTTACTCGTGTAATTAATACTAATACTAATGCATAATCAATTAATTTAAAAGACCAGATGATGCATACCAGTGATGCAGTAGTTGAACGTCTTGGACCACTCGGACACCGATGTCCCTGTATGTTATTAAGAGACCTAGAATATGTATTTATGAAAATAATCGTTCTGTTGATTTTTAAGTTGTATGTTCATTTAAATATATCTGCCTTCTTAGAACATCGAATAAATACACAGTTGAGGACAGTACTAAATTGAAAGCACAAACAATATCTTGTAATACAAAAAAAAAAAACAGATCAAAAGATCCACGTATTTGAAAGTATGCAGAACAAAGCGTTTATAATAACTTTTGTATCTATTTTCCTTTCTCAAACACCTTAGGGTACAAATATATGTATTGTGTATTTTTGTCTGATTTAGCTTCAGTCGTATGTGGATTGGTTTGGCAAATAATTACGGGAACAATGAATACATATGGGAAGATGGCACAAAGCTTATCGATACTGGTTATACAAATTGGAGAATAGGTTAGATTGTTTATAACATAAACTATAATTGTTTCATATCGGTTAAGAATAAGCTTCTCTTATTGGTTAACAAGGGCCAACATGATGTTCTTTATTTC
This sequence comes from Mytilus edulis, assembly GCA_019925275.1. Lineage (NCBI taxonomy): Eukaryota > Metazoa > Mollusca > Bivalvia > Mytilida > Mytilidae > Mytilus > Mytilus edulis. The sequence goes on along the minus strand of CM034361.1, from coordinate 78,926,436 downwards.
TCAGTTATAATTTTTATCGGTCTTTAACAGAAAAAAATGGACCTGTAAATGACCGGTGGGGTGTGGTTTCTCTGTTCGAGAGATGTCCCTTTAATAAAAATTTTTGCGTTTTCAATTTCAAATTCAAGTTGTTGAATTGTTTACAATATTTTTTCGTTAATTATGAAACAATAGAAAACTTTATTTTGTTTTCGTGTAGTAAAAAGTGCACTTGAATGAATGGCAGTGACTTTTAGCTATCACTATGACTGGTTTTCGTTCTCTCCTATAGACATCGTACAATAACTCGACGTTGCTTTGAACAACTCGAATTAATGAGAATTTTTAAAAACATGGTTCTTCAATGAAATAAACATGAAATATTGAAAAAACTTGCCATTATCGTGATACATGGACTGCCCGTTGGACAGTGGTATTGACTGCGACATTGTCCTGAAAAGTTTCTATTCTAAAACATACGACATTCCATAGTTTGTGTCATCTGGATTTTCGCAAACTTTTGCTGGAGCAAAGAAACCATTGAACTTATTTGAAGTCATCATCTTGACATTTTGCAGACGTCATCATAATATAATAAGGGACTGTCAGGATCTATAAATATATACAAAAAATAAGTTCCAAGTGAAAGTCACATTATTGGCTTCTTTTTCAACGGTTATAATGTATAAAAGAACTAACTTATTACTGTATCTAACGTTAAAGATCAAGTCCCTACTAGTTTGGAACTCTTGTTAGCATTCCTGAATACGTAATATTCTCTGAGTGGTTGTTGGTTGGTGCTTTACAGTCGATATGTTCATGTGTGGTGTTAAGATGGTGGTTGTTTGTATTTTTATGTTGGTTTCCATTTATGTCATGGTAATGCGTTTTTTTGTTCGACATATGGTTTTGGTTGTCATTTCGAAATCCTTTGCATCTTTTTTCATCATTTAGATTGTTGTAGCATTCGATTCTAAAGTTAACCATATGAATATTAAGAGTACGCCGATATCATTAATCAAATTTTGTTATTTTAAAAATATATGTATATGCATTGTATAAGTTATAATTTTGTGAAAAATATAATTTGTTATTAATTGTTCATAATTTGTATTTTGTGTTTTGACTTTGTACAAAGTGTTATTTGTTAAAAACGTGCTTGTACAAATTACAATTTGTACTAAATTTGACCAACATCCACCAAAGAACACCCAAGGCACTGAAATCTTATCGTTTTAATCAAATACTATTAATCAACAGAAATCAAGCTTTTCAACTATTAAAGTTAGTGTTTGTCAATTTGCTAACCAAATTGTTCTTGTGAATTGAACGGTTGAAATTCCTAGAATTTTTTTATAATTTTGCAAACAGATCAAAGTTGATATTTTGTGAAAACTTTATGAACATTGAACGAGCCAATTCTATTTTAGTCAAAGTGTTGTGTACTCCCTTGATACTTGGACAATGATTTATAATATTAATTTGTTTTTAAAGTTTGATTTACACTGATACTGTGTATTTAATGACCACACCCATTAACAGTATTTACAAAATACAAAATTAGTTCGGTACATTTTTTTGAGCATGAGATAAAATTTTGGCATTTGGAATTGTGCAATATCAACAAGTTTCTATCTTGATAATTTTTTATTTAAAACTGTTTTGCCATACTTCACATTAAGTAAACACCCATTAAGCTTGTTCTTGGTGTACGTAAGATTGTGCTTATTCTCTGCTGGCTTAAGAACAAATTCATCACGCTGATAAAAAATTCTGGCCATGTTAACACTATTCAATCAATTGAGTTATTGACCAAAAAAGTGTTCAAAAACACCTGGGATTTATATATTTAGCAATTTAATAAAGTAATTGATCCCTGAATATTAAAGATTTTAAATAAATTGCCGTTAAATATTAGACAAATACAAAGGCCGTTTTTTCTCTATATACAATTATCGAATATCCTTTGTACAAATTATAAATGAATTTGAGTCTAGTTTTGTGCAACTTGTAATTTATACAAATATTTTTTTGACAAATTAAAATTTGTTCAAAATTAACCTACAAATTACAACTTGTATACAACATCTACAGTTATGCCCATCTATTTGATATTCCTATTCAAATATGTTTGACTGTACTATTCAGCAAGATATTACAATAAATACAACCAAAAACAGGCTACTCATAATTTAAAAAAACAGGGTCTTTGCTTGAGGGACAGATTTCTTTCGAATAACAGGAGAACCAAATGGTGTTGGACCAATGTGTGTGGAAGCTCATGTGACAGGATGGATTGATAACACTTGTGATATATAATTTACAGTTGTTTGTCAGAAAGTCAAGTATGAGTAAAGTATTTGACAGTTCTTGTCCATTCGTTTTTGATGCGTTTTGTTATTTGATTTTGCCATGTGATTATGGACTTTCCGAATTGATTTTCCTCTGAGTTCAGTATTTTTGTGATTTTATTTTTTGATATATCATAAATATTACAATAAATGAACGATGGAAGCGATTCATACAAAATACGTAAGACATCAAAATGCAATCTGTTTTATTGAATTTCTTGTTTCACTTAACAAAAAAAATAGATAATGAATAAAATTGTAGGTCAACTGTCCCACAGAAAATTACGAAAATGTTATTCTCTGAAAATACTGTCCACTTTTACCAGACTGTGCCACAATCATTATGCAGGAATTTGGTTTTGACCCCGCCTTTTAACAAAGATGCCCGACATGATTAAGATTTATAGCACATCGGGGTGAAATGCAAGTTTTGTCTATTAACTTTAAAATCACTATAAATAGAGAAAATCTTTCAGGGCAGACATGTTTAAAAGGATAGGATCTATCTATTATTACTACTTTCGTGAGTTTATTCTTCTTGAAATAGTGACATTTTAACTTTACGTGGGAACCTAGAGTTCAACGACTACACATACAAGGTTTGGACTTGCTTATTCTTTGGAAATTCAAGTTTCAAATTTCACCCCGGCAACCTGTTTTGGTAATGACCTTAGTAGCCAATTTTCAAACGAAGTCTGCAAATATGACGTTTCAGCCATTTTAGCATGTATTTTACACTGCAATATTAAAAGCCTCTCGCTTCGATTTTTAAAATAGCTCAGGAACCTGTATTTTTGCAACAACAGTCATTATGTTTCGTTTAAATGGTGTATATTGTTGTGTATATTCATTTTCTGCCCGGCAACCTGTCTATCACTTAAATTAAAATTAAAACAGACGTTTTTTTCAAAATTCCCTATCATTTTAATGTAATTTCCGTGACCTGTATCCGATTTCTTTAGTATAATATTCAAATAAGCAAAGTGGCGTTGATTTCTGGATATGGAGTACCACGAATATATTTAAAACAGTGAATTATTTCCTTACAACAAAAAACACATTAAAATATCTTCGTGGTACTCGAGTCCGCTCATAGTTAAAAATGGCCCAAACTGACGCAAACACTTCTGATTTTCATAAAATTTACGTTTTTCACGATAAAGAGAGGGGTTTTTAATAATTTTCACACACGGAAAAAGAAATGTTATATTGGTTTTTGTCCGTACTTGTCAGTTTCTCTTCTCCTTATAACATGTCTAAATTTTGACTGTTACATGTGCTATTTTTATATTGTCTTGCATTTCGAAACACATTTGGTAACTTTGAAGTGATTTGTAACTGAACCATTCAAAACCAAGAGTGACATCGAAAATGACTGTTTCAAAGGGCAAGTTGAATAGAAAATCTAAATTCGATACAAAAATAAAAAAAATAAAAAAACAGAGACCAGACAGAGACTGGCACACAATTGGTCACGGAAAATATAATAAATACATGAAGGTTTTTTAAGTTTATTTCAAAACTCTATAGATAAAAAACATGAAATATTTAACGAAAGAAATACTTGGCGAAAAAATCTACCATTTACTTTCAAAACATCCTGACGCTCCGTCTAGTCAGCTCTAACAGATCTACTTGTAACAATCATCGTGTAACTTTTTTTTGAATACGTTTATGCGTCATATATAGTGATAAAGTATAATATGATTCAGGTTTACAGATTATTCTTGACTACATGTAACACAAAGACATTACCAAAATTTTAATCAAGTATTGAAAATATTTTATACTTAAATGAAAAGCTTTTTATTAACAACTTGAAATCTGAAAATACTAGCCCTACATTGTATATGTTGTAATCAAATGTATATAGAATTAAAAACATTATCTTAGGGAATTGTCTTGCGTGTTTTGATTTGATCATTTAATTAGTTGTATACTTAAGAAACAATCATTATAAACAAAACAATACAGTTCTGTTGTCAAATTAGATTTCAACTTTTTGACAACCAAATTGTGTTGTCATTAGTCAAGTGATACTAAACACGCAAAATACATCAACAGTTTGCTCAACTCAATGCGTTACTACATTTTTTTCTTCATTAAATTAAAAATTAAAAAAAACTCTTTCAAAATTTTCTCTGTATAGTACTATGATTTACTGATAATTTTTAATCATAAATGTGTGCAGAAAGACAGCAGTATACCCCTATTCTAACATATAATCACACCCTGTTTGTTATGCGTTTTCGTTAATGGAAAATATTTAAAAAGTAGATATATATCTAATACTTCAAAATTTATCAATTGAAGAATTCTGCCGTTTTCCATTAAAACTATTTGATAATCTTTTTGTTTATTCTAGCAACGACGGAAATGTGTTCTTGTCGATATAATTACAGAAGAAATTCTGAATATTTGGAGTCGAAAATACCGCGACTTCAAACACTTGAGGAATTGAAAACAGAATTAGAACCAGTCATCCGAAAGGTTCAAAATCAATTAAAAGTAAACAAAACTAAGCTTTCGTCAACTATTCGAAAACTTACATCAGCTTAAGACGAACTTAAATCATCTCATGCGATTGGATTTTTTGGGGCGTTATTTATTTCTGTCATTTTCGGAACTGTGTTTTTATGGACCTAGTAATGTTTAAACAGCACATAGAGAAAATCGGGAAAATATGTGTTTATAAGAAGGAAAATCGTCGACAAAAACTTTCTAGAAAAAGGAATCATGAACATTATATTTTTTAACTCAATTGATGACTTTAAGAGTTTATCTTTAAATGGTTATTGGTTTTGTCACTGTTAGGCATTTTAAAAAGAGGAGTAACATATTATTTTCAATTTGATTAGTTTCTTTTGTTACCTATTCTGACATTGGACTCGGACTTCTTGTAAACTGTGTTTTACTTAGCGTATTGTTGCGTGTTTGTTTTTTCTACATTGGCTAGAGGTAAAGGTAGAGGGTGAAATCCCAAAATACCATGTCAATTGGACACAAAGGATTTTTGCGCCTGTCCCAAGTCAGTAGCCTCTTGCAATGTTTCCGTAAATTTTACTTTTGGTGTTAATACTTCTAGATTAATTCTGTGAACTCTTTGCGTATATTTAAATATATTTAGCGATGCTGTTAGACATGCATTACATGCATAAGTGAATTCGAAGTTATATCTTTTCAAATCAAAAATGTAAAAATCCTGATCAGCTTCTTTTATTTTATCTTATTGCACTATGCAATATTTCGAACCTACGAATTATGATTACCTCATTAGAATATTACGATTATATCTAACGTGGTCCTGATTTCTACACGTTTTCATAATAGAAACACTCCATATATTTTGCAGTTTATATTATTTTTTTGGCAAGGTTGGAAGCAATAACAAATTGACGTATCGTACGTTGAATTGTATGCCCTTTGAAAGCTTTTTCATACCGTTGAAATTATTATATGCCCATACAACACGAGTTAAACAACAATAGCAATAGGTTCACTAGGAATTTATTTCGTAAGTTTCAAGATTGATCGTTTATATAAATATACAGTGTTGATTTCCATTGTTTAACCCAAGCGTACATTTTAGATAAATAAATTGAATGAAAACTACGGTTCTTAATTTGTGCATTGGGATTCAAAATTCGATAAGTATCATTACTTTCTTTTGTTTACAACTCTGTCTTGTATTTGGCATTGTTCTGGTCGTACTATTTCAAATATTCAATTTCATGACTGTATCATGTGTTTCCGTAAGTTAACTATGATAGTACTATCATATGGATGGGTTAAAAATTAATTGTAAACCCTAGTTTTTAGTGTTTTAATGTCTAATCTTAATACCGTTTTAAATTATTGGCATAACTGCACGACTCGATTCTCAATTAACAGTGGTAAGATAATCGTTGCAAAGAATCATGCTCAAACGTAAGTGAAAGACTGGTCTCACTTTGCATTGTTGAGAGAGTTTATATTCTTTGTTGAAGGCACTTGTAGTGACCTGCAATACAAGTACCATTCAATTGAGTTTAGTTATATGTCTTGTGTTTCTGTCTCTGCCCTAGGTTTTCTATATTTTGCATGTGTAGTGCATCATGACATAAGACATTGTTACGTGTACAATGATGACTTTTTGACTCCTGACCTACATGTATGCACGTTGGGTGTGTCATCATGTTGCAGTGTGTTCCTCGGTATATTACCTTGACCTCAAAATATAATTTTCAATTGACCTTGCTTCTGAATATGTGGCATGTAAATGATGAGTCTATTGGCACGAGAAACTTCATGTGAGCTTGAAGCCCTCAAAATTCGCTTTGTATTTTTTTTTGACAAAGATCTCTTGACCAGACTATGACTTTTTGACTCTTGACCTTTGCATATTGGGTGTGTCTCTTGGTATGATAACCTTGACGTCAAGTCAGGAGTCTCTAGTTTTGGGTAGTCTTTATCGTTGTATGTTTTTAACTGTATATTCATTTTTATGATTTGGAGTTTGAACTGGTACACAATTTGTCATCTGAAGCCCGCCTCTTGGCGAGGGATTTTCTCGCTTTGTTGAAAACCCATTAGTGGCCTTTGTCTGCTTTCTGCTCTTTTGACATTGTTACTGTCTCTTTGACACATTCCATATTTCCATTCTCAATTTTTAAGAAAGTTTGCATCAGATGAAACTAAATCCTTTAATTTCCGTGAAAATCAATAAGAAAATTTACTGCTTCAGTAGCATCATGTGCTGCCAGTTGTGATAGATAATGCAAAATGTTTCAATCATTTTACCTTAGATTTCATTTCATGGACATGTAGGTATGGATAGTCTGCTTTTTCATCTTAAAAATTCACACAGAAGGTATACGCATATCAATAAACTGAACTCAGTGCAAAGAACCTTTAAAGTACGCTTAGACAGAGAGCTCAATTTAATGAAACACTTTTTTAAGTTGTTCACATTTAACTTGAAATATCACTGTCTGTTACCAAACTGCACCGAGATCCTGAAAAATAATGTGCAAGTTAAGTCTATTAAAAGAAGAATTCAATGGAAGGAAATAAGCTGATTACTGAAATAAATGTAGAATATGTCTATTAACCACAGATGTCCCTGCTTGTGAAAATAATGAGTAAACTTCCACATATAGATGCAGGATTCGCGTAATTTTGACCGTTTTGTGACCATAAGCATTGTGAATAAGTTTCAAAACATTTGGTTGAAGCAAATTAAAGTTAAAGAACGGAAACAACAGAGTTAGCAGTTTTCCTATCTCAAGGCTCCGGGTTGACATTTGTATCCTTGGTACTCGTACCACACCTTTTTACATCTAAAAACTCATGAACAGTGACGCCATCGGGGCCAATATCGAACTTAATAGATCTGTGTTATGGGGTAATGCGAATCGCGTATAAGGTTCCCAACATTTGATTGAGTCATACTTATTAAAGAGAAAGGAAACGAAAGAGTCAGCACTTCTTATGTTTTTAAAGGGACATGATAACTCTTGAACGGTAAAAGTGACACTTAAAAATTTTAAATTTGATTTTATGTTGAGATGGGGATCCCGCTTACATGTTCAACCCCGCCTTTTTCGGTATGTATGTGCCTGTGGTAAGTCATGAGCCTGTAATTCAATGGTTGTCGTTTTTTATGTGTTACATACTTGTTTTTCGTTCATTTTTTGTACATAAATTTGTTCGTTTATTTTCTCGTTTGAATATTGTTTTACAATGTCATTTCAGTGCCTTTTATTGCTGACTATATGCGGTATTGACTTTGCTCATTGTTGAAAGCTGTATATGACCTATAGTTGTTATTGTTTATGTCATCTGGTCTCTTGTTGAGAGTTCTCATTGGCACTCATGCCACATTAGGTGGAGGGTTGGGATCCCGCTAACATGTTTAACCCCGCCTTATTTTATATGAACGTGCCTTATCTTTTTTTTTGTTTATTTTTTGCACATAAATTAGACCGTTTGTTTTCTCGTTTGAATGGTTTTACATTGTCATGTCGGTGCCTTTAATAGCTGACTTTGTGGTATGAACCTTGCTCATTTTTGAAGACCGTGTGGTGATCTAGGCTGCATTGTATAGTTGTTAATTTCTGTGTCATTTAGTCTCTTGTGGAGAGTTTTATTGGCACTCATGCACCAGCTTCTTTTATATATTGTGTACAAGTTTTGTAGTATTTGGTTGAGGCAAACTTAAGTTAGGATAGCGGGACCCGTTTTATGGGACGTTCGGGACGGACGGACTAGGGTAATGCTTTATGCCCCTAAATTATGGCGCCAACACAGAAGTTCTGACTATTGTGCTGGTGATACATATCCCACAAGCACTGTCATTAACACATGTACACATACTTTTATTATAAAAATATTCAATCTTAGTTTTGATTTCTTTATTTTTGGCCGAATGATTATATGCATGCCCTTCACAATGACTGAATGAGTATCAAATTTGACAAATTTATTGTACATATACATTTTATTTATGCTATTATATTTTCCAACTAATTAAAGCTTACCAACTTATTGATCATCACTTTCCTTTATATGTCTTTTAACATTCTGTTTTGAACAAAAAGATTTGTTACATATACTTCACATGTATTTCTTTCAAATCTGACATTATTATAAAGCCATTAAATAAAATCAGTCGAACTTGAAAATAAATGTGCAATCGAATATATATGCGTCAACTGGTCAAGTGGCTAGATGCACATATCGTTAGCCATATAAACGACATGTCCTAATTGGGTGGTTTTAAAACTTCTAGACATATTTACGTAAATAAGGGAAGAGTAAAAGAAAAAAAATGATAACAGAACGACTGAATTAAATAAAAGAATGTTCGATGTACTGTATACTTAGGTTCATTTTGAAAATCTATACGAGGCTTTTTTTTATCTAGTTTCCTTATCAAAAATAATTAAAATGAGAAGATAAATACCTTATCGCTTCCTTTACCGTCGATGATAAAATGTTGAATGTTATAAAACAATTTTAGCGTCTTTGACCTACTTTACCTTTTTATTTGGAGACTTGCGGTTATCTTCTGTTATGTTCAACGGGAACATTAGAATGATCAAGAATAGAACTCAGATGGAACCAGGAAGTTGGGTTGCCTTAACCAAACAACCCGGATGTTAAACCAGTTACCATGGTTTCGAACCAAAGAACCAAAGTTCAGAACTAGAAAACCCAGATGGAACCAAGGTTTAGAACCAGAGTGCCCGGATATAACCTAATTGCATTCGGAATTCTCATGACTTTTTATACCTTCAACGTATTTTCCAAATCATTTATTTATTTAGTATATTTATATATAATTCAACCATTATACAAGACTGGACTGTAATCAATCGCAATGAAGGCTCTTTTTTTTTATTAAGACTAACATTTTGATATGCAACATGCATCTTCAAGACAGATTAGATAGTTGTTACAATGGTTGTTAAAAAGAAAAAAACAGACAAATAAAAGTACACTAGACAAAAAGTAAAGACTGCGCAACACGAATCCCACCAAAACTTTGGGGCGATCTCAGGTGCTACGGAAGGGTAAGTAGAAGTTGCTCCAAATGTAATTAACGTGTAAAGATTGTGTCAATGTGTCTAAACGAAGTCCCTTTTCTGGCCGGACGATGTGATAGCGTAATCGTTATCCAACATGGCCAAATTTGACGCATCTATTATGAGTTCAGAAAAAAAAGTTTGAAATGCACAATATTATCGCTTCAAATATGGAGTTGTCATGTTTTTTTTTATATTATGGCAAACCCAATAATAAGTATAATTTGGTAGGTCACATTCGAGAGGAAATGGTACGGGATTGTAATATCGACATTATGATACCCATTACAATCATTTAAGAACAGAAAACATGCACAAGCGAAGGGTATGTTGCTTGTGCTATGTAACTTGAACGTGTATATTTCTGCATATTATGTTTCATTGAAATACTGCATGTACACGTATATGATTTGTTGGTTCTGCTGTGTTATGCAGACAAACTAATTTTTCGATCGAAGGTTCCGATTATTTTAACAATTCACTCTCCTTAATTTCTTGCCATCTGTTTTAACAGATGTGTGCATATTGGAGTCCCGGAGAGCGTGTATATTATTTGTAAATCTATGTAACTAAAGTAATTTTTGAATTTTGTTTTCTTATTTGTTGTATGTCAAAAATTACCAAATTTTTAATAAGAATCAAGCGCGGGTATTTGTTTTCTCAATTAGATTGTTTGCCGACTGATAACATTTGAAATCATAGTCAATATTCAGAAGCCATATCAAAGAAGGTTTCCGTTTTCTTAAATTTGTACTTGGCTAATTGTCATTCAAAGATCAGAAGAAATCACTTTTCCTTTCAAATTAAGGCAGTAGTTTATCGATTTTAAAATATCATAAACGAATAAGAAAGTTCAAATAAAGATTACAAACACATGTTAACGGAATAGCAGGAGTAATACCAAGTTTATTTTCATGATTATCTGTGGATGTTGTAGTTAAGATTATAAATCAGAAGTTTGTGTATCAAAATCATGCAGTATGAAAGTTTGGATTTCTCTGATATGTATTTTAAACGTTATTCTTTAAAGAAAACACAAAAATAAACAAAATAAACACTTTTAAGACAACCATTCTGTTTTTAAAACAATTTGACTAATATACTTTAAATGTTTACCTTGTACTAAGATGAAAAAGTTGTTAAAAATGAATTAGTCTGAAAATCCCGTTACTAGTGCAATACAGCTATTTTATATTTTTTATAAGTTTACGTTGGTATTGCACATGATTCTATAAACGAGTAAAGGTTTATCATTGGTCCTTATTTAATTTTCCAATCTCTATAACTCTATACATGTATATTGTGTTGGTATTAAATTGCAAATATTTGCCAGACATATTATCAGTTATCAATATATAATGAAGGATAATATAACAAATTTATTATTGTGTAAAACAATGTTATCTTACGATTAAACCAATAACTCGGAAAAAACAAGGAAGTACGTGGATTTTATTTGACAATGTGTTTGTTTTAGTCTCCAAATGGTCCTGGTACTAAGTTGATTCCTGTTTGAATATTGAAATAAAAGTGCAATTTGCAATTTTTAGATATCTAATACGATTTAAATATAAGACCATGCTATACTATGTTTACGGCTTAAAACAAAATAACATCGCACATACGCATCTGATTTCGAAGGAGAATGATACAGCAGCATTTTTGGTTAATTATATTACAGACATTTTTGCTCTTCAACACATTCTTGTCAATAGTTGGTAAGTATATGAAATAATCTATAACTTCCTAGACTAAATCTGTAATTACATGTAACGGAATGAAAAAATCTAAAACGGATATATTTATAATCATTAGGCATCAACTGTTTCTTTGTTTAAAACGTTAACCGATCTTGTAGTGTTATAGTTGCATTTCGTACAATGCGTTTATGTGGAGAAATTATGAACGGCAAAGGATGAATGACATGTCACAAATATAACAGGATACGGTGTCCGTCCGAAGTTTCCAAGAATCAAAGATTGTTTCGTCTGCACTTTGATTCCTTATATGTACCTCGAATTCGACATAAAAAGTGATTATCTCAGTACCTGAATCTATGACAAACGAGTACCTTTTTCAAAATATTACTTATCCCCAGCTCAGTATTGATATTACAACTCCACCAGCGAATAGAGTAAATATTTCTCACCTAATAAAATAGTTAAAACCTTGCAGGTACTGCCCAGGATTCGTGAAGGTATTCTGTGTCTGTGAAAACAATTAATGAGACAGTGTTTGTGATATAACGTCCCGTACTTTTTTCTAATTGTTTTTAAATTCTTAACATAGTATGAATTTGTCTAGTAAGATTCTTGAGTTTTCTTTAAAAGTGTCTTGACAGTATGAACATTGTCTAAAAATTTCTCGACACTTCGTGTACCATCTGATAATCGACCAATTATTGACTGTCTTAAATTTGTCTCGATCAGTCTTGACATATTCTTGACATGCTTTAAAGTGTCTGAATATGTTTTGGCAAACTCTAGACATTCTAAATAATGTCTGAATATGTCTTTACACATTCTTGACAGTCTTAAAGCTGTCTGAATATAACTCAACACATTCGTGAAAGTCTTAAATATGTCTTGACACTATCTCAGCAGTATACATATCGCCTGGATGTGTACATACTCATTCTGCACTGTCTGTGACTTTCTATTGCTGTTATATACTCCTTTTTATTATGGCTAAACTAAACTTTAAAGCATCGAGGATTAATTCTGATTGTAAGATATCCTTTGGGTGCAACTAAGTTGGAATACCCTGAATAACCTCCCATGTTGTTTTATTTTTATTTATTTTTATTGAACGTTTAATTAATTGTTTTCACTTGGAGTATATGTCAAAGTTACTGACAAACAGCATTTAGATTTTTGCCGTTCGCGAAACTGCCAGTCAAATTTGCTTCACTAAAATAGGTGACTTGAGGCAGTTTCAAAATGTGACCATGTGTCTCTTTTATGACTAAGGACCCCAAAATTTATCTTTTGCGTTTATGTGGCTAAAAAGAGGGGGAGGCTTTCTTTTAGGTCAAAGAAGTTGTTCCCATCTTCATTCAAATACCTTATTCATTTTTTAGAACAAACAAAAACATTATTTATTCAAAATTGAGTGTTGAACTTCAAAAATAAATATTGTGATAACTCCCTCCTGAAAAGAAAAAAAATGATTAGATCTACATTATGCATGTCTGTTTGAGATCCATTTCAAAAGACCCATGATTTATATAGAAATCATTGATGGGACCCATTATAAATACAGGTTGTTTTTTTATTATTCCCAGATCTAGAGTAGATAATGATTTTCTTTTAATCTTTGGGAAATTATTCAATTTGTTTTTGTGTTTAAATACTTAACTTCATAATTTTGATGAAGAGAATCTATTTTAAATCACTTTTTGTTTTAATAAAAATGATGATTTTCATTTTCATCTGTCAGAAACTTTTAAATTGTAGTGGCATGGTAGGTCAACTGATAAGTTGTATGCCTGATTGCAGGTAAAGCAGTCATTTTCCATATGACATGACAATTGCGTGTACGCTGGGGTGTTGAATATCTTAATTTGATGGGGAACATCCTGTCTACGTGTAATACTTAATATATATTCCAACAGATTACATTACACAAATTTTCTTCTGTTCAATCAAGAATAAGGATAAATAATACTTGGCTATTTATAAACTTTGATTATTATGAATGTAGAATGAAATATGTCTACAGTATGATTGGTTTTAATCATTTAGTAACTATTTAGGAATCATTATTGTAATTATTTAAAAACCCACATTTAAATGGCTTTATATCAACATACCCACATTTGTATTGTTAATACTTTAGATTTCATATCAATATTTGTATTCGTAAAAATATCTATATACCCAAATTTTCAATTATTTAACATGCCCAACTTTTATTTTTGTTGTAATAAGTGTAACTTGAAACAACAGTATATTATACAAAGTTATATCATGAATATTAGTAATGATTTGTAAAACTCAGAATTGTCAAGTAAATTTAAGACACAACTCAAAATGTTCAGAATACTGTAAACCAACTTATTTTCGCGAGTGATTTATTTTTCGAGACTTTCGCGAGTAGCAAAATAACGCGAATATGTAGAATTTTGATCTTTTCTGATTTAACCACCTTAAGTAAATAAGAAAATCGCGAAATTAAATAGCCGCGAAGTGGACTAGACGGGGCCAAACGCGAAATTAAGTATCCACGAAAATAAGTTGGTTTACAGTATGTCAAGCCATACTGAGAAAAAATAAGAATGTCGAGAATATGTCGAGAAATATCAAGACAGTATTCAAATGTCAAGAATATGTCAAGAAATGTTTAGACCATACACAGAATGTCGAGAACATGTCGAGTAAATTTCATACAAATTAAATATAAATGAGAATTTGTCAAGAAAAAATAAGACACAAGTCATTCTTTTGGAGAATGTCGAGTAAAAATTCATGCAAATTAAAACATACATTGGTCTTTTCAGACTTTTAGACTTTTGTGGTGTATAATAAACAGTTTTCCAATTACACATCTTCTTGTTGTTATGTTTTCGTTTGGTTGAATGAACTTTGACTTGACTCATAATGTATGCATCCTGCTATCGTTTTTTCCCTGTGGTACACGTTAGTCTACCCTGAACCGCATAATGTTTGTGTTAACTTTTCTATTAATCACAACGTTTTGTGTAAACGCCTTTGTCCGATTTATTTGAATGTTGGCTTGAATTTTTTGGTCAGCTGTGATGTATGTCTGTGGTGAATGTTTACATAGTTTTTTGCCGCTGAATCCCAATTAATTTCATGTCATCATTTAATGTATGTTTTAGATGCTTCCCTAATATTATCAATATAACAGAACTACAAACATATACAAAATAAGTGGGCGGTATATTTTACTATAAAGATAATGTTTAACATACATTGGTAAACCTTTCTAACCCGAATGGTCAGTATACGATTTTACCATTACTTGGCTTCTGTCGTCCCTTAACTGTTGAAATGGCCAACTCCTCTCAAACTTATGGGCAAAATTGAACCAAACGTGTCCACATTAATTAATGTTGACATCTTCAGTATATTCTGTATTGACGTTATTGCCCTGAGATGATACTTCCTTTTGGGTATGTATTGCTTGGTACCTTGAAAACTATAATTATCAACAAAAAGAAACTTTGAAAGGAAAGAAAATTTAACAACAGACTAAGATATATATATATACTTCAACATGCATGAACGGCAAAGGGTTATTCAATTAAATGATTATTTTTAATAAAAAGTGGATATCGTTTATATAACAGTTGTTCTTAAATCCGTCTGTTCGTTGATAACGATTGATAGGTGTCCTTCAGCTGGCCCCTAAAATATGTATACTAGTACAGTGATAATGGACGTCATACTAAACTCCGAATTTTACACAAGAAACTAAAATTAAAAATCATACAAGACGAACAAAGACCAGCGGCTTCTGACTTGGGACAGGCGCAAAATTGCGGCGGGGTTAAACATGTTTATGAGATCTCAACACTCCAACTATACCTCTAGCCAATGTAGAAAAGTAAACGCATAATAATACGCACATTGAAATTCAGTTCAAGAGAAGTCCGAGTCCGATGTCAAAAGATGTAACAAAAGAAAATAAATAAAATAACAATAATACATAAATAACAACAGACTACTAGCAGTTAACTGACATGCCAGCTTCAGACCTCAATTAAACTGATTGAGAGATTATGTCTTCATCATATGAATAGCAGGCACAATCCCTCCCGTTAGGGGTTTAGTATCATACTATCATAAGATATATGAGACGAACATAACCCGTGTCATGCTAATAACTATTTTTTTTCTTCAAATAAATGTGTTTAGTTCCGATGCAAAGACCCTATAAGTGAATCAATATTAAAGCCAAAATATGCAATCTTTAATGACCTGACAACAGTATCGTAACTATATCCCTTATTAATAAGTCTGTTTAAAGGTTTTGTAAGCTTTTGAGGTGAATACTGACATTTGTTGCTTTGTAAAGAATATTACCTATAAAAGATTGGATGTGAAATACCTGAACGTATAAGATGTCTGCATGTTGAGTTATATTTACGAATTATTTCCTAATACCGGTTAAAAAATTTAGTAAATGTTTTGACCAGTTTGTGATATCGAAAACCCTGGTGTAATAATTTTTCAGTAATACATAAATTTCTCTCGCTAAAATCTAATACGTTGTTACATACACGAGCGAATCGTACAAGTTGAGATATATAAACATATTGTAACCCGGTTTTTATACATCTCTACACAATGATGATTTTTAACTAAAAGCAAATGAAGCAAAATTAGCACAAAAATACTAGACGTTTAAACGCAAGGTTTACATACTTTTTTGTTTTCATTAAAATTTTATTATTTTTGTTACCTAACGCAACAATTTAAAATGCAGTATTTGAATGAATAACGACAATTTAAAAAAAATATCTATTTATCAAAGCTGATAGATGCAGGTTGTGTACCTACAGCGTTAACTGATTCATATTATAATTTTGCCAACGTAATTTTCATTTATTTCTGTCTTAGATTAGTTCCTAGTTGTTTAGCAATCTTTTACAAGTGTTTTACTCTTATGCTTCATTCCGTTTTGTCTTTGCTATTCCTCTTGCAAAATTCCAGTTAACCCTGTGTCCATACACACAATGGAATTAAACAGATACACTGTTTAAGGTGGTATGGGTGTCTTCCTCCATCTTGGATTGTAAAAAACAGTGAACCAAAGGTCAATACTTTTTATCAAGTTAGCAAAATTTGATGCAGGAATGCAGATATTTAATATGCATTTTCATTTAAAAGAACCAATTTATAAGAATATAACTTATAAATATTAATATTTTTGCAAAAATTTATTATTTTTGTTTGTGTTTAATTTTTTTTTAAATTGCCATTTTAAGGGGAGGTAACTCTAAAATAGTGCATTTTCTGAAGGATTCTACATGGAATTTTCCTATTTTGTATTTTAGCCGGAAAAAAACTCATGGTGACCCTATCTTTTCTTTTGAAATTCTCAAAGCATTGTCTGAAAGCTATCTTTTCCTTAAGTATTTAACAATTCTATCATTTTGTTTAGTTTCTAACCACAAAATGGTGTTTTTTCCTGTATAATCCATACAAAATGTGTCATTTTGTCGCGTCCTGTAGCTTGAGAAAATGCGCGGTGACCTATCATTTTTATTATATATTTCAACATATATCAATAGATACTACGTTTTGTCAAAGTATGAACAAATTCTATCATTTTTATTTTAGACACCTTAATGTTATTCTGTCATTTGTCCGAAGTCTTACTAAGATGTAAATATGTTAGCACAAAAACGTCCAACAAAGTCCACATGCTTAATATTCTAACAGGTTGGGTAAAGGGTATTGGATTGGACTAGTATATCACAACAAACGCAACTCAGATTGGACCTGTATCGACGGTACAACATCGCATTATACGGATAGATGGGCACATGTTGCGTTTTAATTAGTTATTATTTAAAAGTGTCTGATAAGATATCGAAATAATCTAGAATTTCCATCTTTCTATCACAAGTTTGATTGATTAAATAATATGATAGACTTTTAAATATCCCACGGCAATTGTTCCATTTACGGCCCTATGGAAACTTATCATATCAATATTTCACTTGTTTATTAGCATAGCTGACAACTGAGTTGTGATTACGCATGTGTACATAATTACTCACCCTTATTATGTTGATCCAAATTAGAAGAATGATGTAGGGATCTATTTAATATTTTGATTTCCGAATGTTCTCTATCTTAAGTGAATATTCTTATGATCAGATTGATAATAATATTCATGTAAGTCAGCAATTTATATATCCTTCAAGTAATGATTCATTTAAACAGTAACAAGCAAATCGAACCATAAGATTAAGAAACATTTCCCTCAACACTCACAACAGCAATACAACAGTCCCTGTGCAGTATTATATGAATAATTTTCATTTTTTGTCGATGAGGTGAACCTAAAGTTAACACACCTCCCTAAGAATGTGTTGTGAATGGTGCATTGGGATGGTTAAGTGCCAAATGCCGTACCAGCAGAAAAACATGCTGTCAGAAACATAAGGGTAAATTAATCATTGTTAATAGATAAACAATATTTTCACAAATGAACTTAATTTGTGTCACATCATCACAGATAACAGGTACTCCCGAAACCAAGAAACAATGATATCTCAAAGTACTTATTATAATCTCCGTACAATACTCTACTATTTGCTGCTAAGCGGCATACAGTTTATTTGCTTTATTTACATTAATTTCTGAGTGTAGCCAACGGTTTTTTTTTTCAGAGTGTTGTTCAAGCTTAAATATGATATAGATATAAACTTAAAGAATGAATTTGTCTTAAAAAGTTGCTACACGTGCTTTTTTGAAGCCGATTCTGACGGTGAAGAGAGATGAAGATGATGACTAATACAAGATCTGCATGTTCTGTGTGAATTTCTGGAACAGTCGCGAAGAACAAAATGCAATTCTACATTGTTCATCACAGAACATAAAAAAACAGATCATCTCATAATGTAGTCTGTTTGCCATAGCATATTCTAATTAAAATCAAAATAGCATGAACATTGTAATTTATTATGTTATCACAGAATATAAGAAGCCGACTTTTGTTGGTAATTTGGTGGCATGATTTAGAAACTACAAACACGGAAGTCCTTGAAAATGAAATAATACACTTCAATATTCATGGCTGTACGATCTTCATATATAGTTATATTGTAGATATGCATGTCATTACCACAGTTCAGTTTATTTTTTATCTATCTATTAGTTTGAATATCACTCTGGTATCTTACGGTCCTATTGACTATACGGTATACGTTCTTTAAATTGTTGACAATAACTTATAACATTCACTTTGTTTGAACTTTGTTGAATCCCATTGGCAATCACATCACAACTCCTCATTTAACTTATGGTTATAAAGTGTTAACAATTTATAAATAGATTTCTGCGCTTTTTTTTTTATTTACGTTAGATATTCATCTTTTTAAAATATTGAAAGATTTTTTTTTTCAGTATCCCGAAATTATATGATAAAATGAAACGAAATATGATTAAACAAATTGACTATTCGTATATTAAAATTATTTCTAAGTTTAAAGAAAACCAACATTAATATTACACTATGGATCGCCGAAACTGTGTTGTTATCCCTTTTTTCGTTATACGATGTGTATTTACCTTTACATGGTGTGCACTTGTCATTATATGATGTGCAACCACCTTTATATGATGTGACAACATACTTATATGATGTGCATATATACTGATGGTATGCACAGTATCATATAATAAAAACAGTCATAACAAGACAGTTTTAGCGTTCTATACTACACACGCTCAAATCGTTGTAAAGCAATACAATTACCATGTGGGGAATGTTGAAAAACTCACAGGTATACCTTTTCCTAAGTCGTTGATAAAAAAAGAAGTGAAAAAAATACAATGAATAAAAAATATGTTGTCTTTTTTCTTCAAGAAATTAATCCACAGTTAATGAATTGTCAGACATACACAACATTATTAAAGATTTACCGTTCTTACTTTTGCCCTTTTTGGTATATTACAGAACAAGAGGACGAACGTGTTACTTTGACTTGTAATGTGAAAGACATGCTCAATATCACTGAACTGAACTGGACAAGGTTCGTGAATGGAACCAGTGTAATAGTTTCTGAGTACGCAAGAGGCGGAAATACTACATCATCTAATTTGACTTTTGAACGCGTAAAATGGACAGATGAGGGTTGTTATAAATGCATTGTGACAAACAGTTCTGGATCAATGCAAACAGTGGAGATGATGCTGTATGTAAATGCAAGTATGTCGAATCATTATATTGCATCAATTTTTCTTTTTGTTTTATACTGAGTTAATTGTCATTTACAAACGATTTCACCACAACTAATGAGATATAACATTTTGAATGTTTTTTTTAAGTTTAAATGCACACATCTTTTTTTTAAATATTGTTTCAAACATGTTTTTGACACTATTTTATATAATATTGAAAGATATGTCAACCAAGATTGCATCATGTATAAAATGTATCTAAATGAAAGCATAAGAGTATTTTACACATATTTTTGCCACTAATTTCTATTATGATAAACAAGATGTACAATATGTATGTGACTGTCTGAAAGCCTGATAGCATTTCAAAATGTCTTTGTAACTATAGTTCGGGGTTAAACACCAATATAAGTGTGTGATGCTCATGTTTTTCGGAAACCATGCACAAACTATTGAATCAACAACATCTTACAATATATAAAATCGAAATATACTGTATAAATCAGGAAGAAAATACGTGGAAAAAACACCGTTATAATAAATAGCCTCGAAATATGCTTGAAGGTTTTTTCACGAGAAATAAAATATATTTGAAAAAAAAGTTTATTGACATGATGTGCCAAAAAAATTTGATAAATGTCAATTTCCAACAGAAAAGGGTTAAGATTTACTTAAGATAAATCGGTATGCCTATGAAGAATCAGAAATGGGTTGTTTATACCGTATCCATAATGTGTAACGTACAATCTTTTTTACATGAAAAATTAAAAAAACATGTTTTAAGGTGGTATCCAACACATTCACTGAAATTTGGCTCGTTTAATTTTCATAAAATTTTGACAAATGATTTACTTTGACCCTATACAAAAATCTAAAGATTTCCAAATATTTAAACCAGGCATTTTATCAGAGAAACTACACTGGTTATATAGCAGTTTGACAAACACTAATTTTGATCATTGAAAAGCTTAATATTCCTATAAGAACACAAAGTAATTAAAACGTTTAGCTGATTTTACAGAGTTATCTCCCTGTAGTGTTAGGTACCACTTAATCAATGTTTGGCTACAATACGAAAGAAACTACATTTTCATCCTGAATATACAAAAAAATGTTTGTAGCCACCAATGTGATTTTGTGTATTGCTCTTTCAACAATTGATAGTGTACTTATTTTATTACTGTGGAATAATTATTGTTCGTGGATTACCGATTTGGGGAATTTTGTAGGAATTGGTTAACCAATAATTGAAATGTTTAAAGAAGTACTTATTAATAGATTTGCATGCAGATTTCACAGAACTAATTAATCCATAATCACGATAGTACAGTATTCTTAACGAAAATTGGTAAATTGGTTTTCCCGAGAATAAAGAATGCACAGCATGCATTTTTTAAATTGAAGATCGAGCTTCTTTTTTATTTGAAAAAAAAAGATTATTCACTTTATTTTATTCAATTAAAGGTTATACCGTGCATCATATACAGCTATAAACTGTACAAATCCGTTACAAAGAAGTCAAAATATGAGACACTGCACACACATACCCTAAAGAGTATTTTCTATGGCTGAGAATATGTTAAAACATTATTGCAATTACTAATATATCTAGCTTTGCCAGCATTTAATTATAATAGTGAATGAATAATTATCGTCGTATATATATATAGTAATGAAAGTTTAGTTCAAGATCATTTTATCCGATTTGATGCATATTATAGGCTTCTCTACTGGATCTGTATTAGTATAATCCATTGATGAAGCTCTGTTGTCTCGGTTTAAACTAATGTCGTTACAGTGATTTCTGAATAAACCGTTCCTGATGTCGTCACATGTTAGAACATCGTTTTGACTAAAATTTCCTTTGAAAGAAGTTACTCTTTAAACAGCAGAGACACAAATTAGTAGCCATGTCTAAATATAGATATTTCCTTGAAAATATTTAAAAAAAAACCCAATAGAACTTACATCTAAATAATTGAGTCATATTGTTTGATGTACAACTTGTTTGTTATGAAATAATGGATTTACAAGAAAACAATATATGTCAAATACGAATATCATGAACACAATCATGTTGTTACTTAAATGTTACTGTCATTGTAAACAAAATCAAAGCTATCAATTCATACTGTTTCATAGATATTGCAATTATTTTCAGCAAATATGCAGCCATGCAGGTGTGAATATAGGAGAAGGTTGGAACATTGGGGTTCTAAATTAATTGCAAACAAAACCAAACAAGAATTACTTATAGAACTTGAATCAGAATTAAAGGAGATTAGAAAATACCTGGAATTAAATAAAACAACACTATCGTCTAGCATTCGCAAGCGTACATCTGCTCCCGATAAACGGAAATCATCGGAGAGTATTGGATTAGCCGGAGCTGCTTTTATTTGTATAGTCGTTGGCCTCGTCGTACTGATTGATGTACTGACCATAGCGAAATTCTTAACGAATTCAATAACTTTTTTGAATTACAAGAAACTGGAAAGAGAACAGGTTAAGGATAAAGAGATACGAGTAATGACAAAACGATTTAAAACCAATAAATGGAATAACGAATTCCCAGAATCTACTGCATAGAAAAGAAAATTATCGCTTCAAGCAAAAAGCAAAAGATAATGTGTGTTTTAGGAATAACATCAATCCTAGTATTTATAGAATATGATAGATTCTTATATTGTTTGATACATGACTTAATAAATGTTTCGTTTATCGTGTTGTTGTTTGCAGAAGTAAAATTATAATTTGCTTGTGACACAAGAGAAGCTTGCATCTTTTAAAACTGTTTATTGTATCTTAACGTATTTTTTCAATAACTCCCAGCAGTTTCATTTCATATAACAGTATGCGTTATATCTTCGAAGTGGTGAAGTAGAAATAACGAGTTCGTTGATCGTTATGGAAAATATAACGTTTCACAGAAAAGAGCGGATATGTTGCAAATGTCCTACAATTCCGTCACTTCCCCCCAAAATGTGACCTGGACATCTGTCTATACGCCTCACTTCCCCTTTACTCCAGATGTATTTGGATAGCGGCCTTGTGTTTTTAAGAAGTCTGCAACCAAATCCCGAAGTCTTTAATCATGCCCCCAATCATTGTATGCCCGTTAACATTTGATGTATACATTAATTATAACTACCATTTTGAAACGTTCTGGTATTTCAATGTAGACATGTTTTGGCGAATGAAAATTTTCCTACAAATTTTGGGGATGTAAATTCAGATTTGTTTGGGCGATTTTGGAATTTTAAGGACTTTTTTGACGATATTGACAGTTTTGGGAATTAGAAACGGTTGGGGATTGACAAGTTTTAAAAGTGTTACACATAAATACAGTATTGACAGAACAATACTAAATATTCTTTATAAAGCACAAAAATGTCAGTATTCTCCTCAGAAACTAACAAAACCTTTAAATAGACTTATTAAAAGGGGATATAGTTACGATACTGTTGTCAGGTCATTAAAGATTGCATATTTTGGCTTTAACATTGATTCACTGATAGGGTCTTTGCATCGGAACTAAACACATTTATTTCTAAAAAAACAGTTGTTGGCATGACACGGGTTATGTTCTTCTCGTATATTTTATGATAGTATGATACTAAACCCCTAACGGGAGGGATTGTACCTGATATTCATATGATGAAGACATAATCTTTCAATCAGTTTAATTGAGGTCTGGAGCTGGCATGTCAGTTAACTGCTAGTAGTCTGTTGTTATTTATGTATTATTGTCATTTTATTTATTTTCTTTTGTTACATCTTTTGACATCAGACTCGGACTTCTCTTGAACTGAATTTTAATGTGCGTATTGTTATTCTTTTACTTTTCTACATTGGCTAGAGGTATAGGGGGAGGGTTGAGATCTCATAAACATGTTTAACCCCGCCGCAATTTTGCGCCTGTCCCAAGTCAGGAGCCTCTGGCCTTTGTTAGTCTTGTATGATTTTAATTTTTAGTTTCTTGTGTATAATTCGGAGTTTAGTATGACGTCCATTATCACTGTACTATTATGCATATTTTAGGGGCCAGCTGAAGGACACCTACGGGTGCGGGAATTCTCGCTACATTGAAGACCCATTGGTTGCCTTCGGCTGTTGTTTGCTCTATGGTCGGGTGGTTGTCGCTTTGACATATTCACCATTTCCTTTTTCAATTTTATTAATTTTCTGAATTAAGATACTATTGAATATAACATTGTTTGGATACAAAATGATTTCTTTACACAAGAGGGGCAAAAGATACCAGATGAACAGTCAAACTTAAAAAAATCAAAATAAACTGACAACGCCATGGCTAAAAATGAAAAAGACAAACAGAAAAATAATACTACACAAGAAACAACATCGAAAACTAAAGACTGAGCAAGACGAAGCCAACCAAAAACAGGGGGTGATCTCAGGTGCTCCGGAAGGCAAGCAGATCCTGCTCCACATGTGGCACCCTTTGTGTTGTTGATGTTATTTCATACTCGAAGCACCTTTTACGGAAAATACATTCCGTTTTTCCGATTTTTTTTATCTCTATTTCATTCACTGAAAATATTGAAACGGCTAGGCTTGACCATGTAACTTATGTAGTGTTAGTAACAGTCATTACGCCTTTAAATTCTTTGAAGACATTTGTCATCAGGTTTATTTCAATTATTTAAGAAAAAAGCAACGTTAGATAATTCAGTTGGATGTTCGTGTGTTAGAAACTACGGCAATATTATGCAAATACATTTTTGTGCTAACAAATTTAAAAAAAAAAAACCAAGAGCAAAATATATTTTCATAAACAGGTTTAATTATTCAATGTTTGTTCTGGTTCTAGAATTGGTACTTTAAATATTTAAAATGCAAACATTTATACGATGCACTGATACAAGTGGATCGTTGTTTAATGGATTTTTTCATTGATCCTGAATTTGATTTCCGAATTGTAAGTGTTTTGCTAACTAAACCTTCAAGTATTTGAAACACCATTAAATATTCCATGGATTTGCAAAACCTTTAATCGCTGTTTAAGTGGATTTGAAGTGGAAACAAAACAAAAAACAGATTACTTTGAAAACTACTGTTTCCCTATACAAATTATTACTTTGAAAAGAATAAGCGAAATATCATTCAAACACAGGGTTTGGTTCAAGGCGGCCATGAAATTAACATTTCTGTAATCAGGTTTTGCAATAGCTTGATACATAGCTAGATGATCAGAATGGAGCAAAACTCTAAATCATTTAGATGGAGAATGGACAAATTTTATATCTGGTTTATCATTTTACACATCGTGTTTTTTGTTAACAAATTGCAGTGTTTTGGTAAGTTTGCATTTAACAATGTATAAAATAATCATAGATAAATCAAAATAATTTTAAAATTGTGAAAATGTACAACTATAGTATTACATGTTTAGAATGAAATAAAACCCATTGGTGGACTTGTGCTGTTTTCTGCTCTTTGGTCTGATTTTTGTCTCTTTGACGTATTCCCTCTTTCTGTTCTCTTTCATTGTTATGTATGTTGATTGTAGTATTGTAGTAAAGCAACAAAGTAACACAAAGGTTTTATAGTAGAATAACATGATGGTGTCAATTTGGACAAAACATAATGGTTTGTATGCAAAAAAGTTAAATTCTTGATAAAACCATGAAGTGCTGTTATTGCAATATGCTTTATAAGGATATTTTTCCAGGTTGATAATAGCGGTTCACTATCAATTAATTGCAATTTTCTTTCCTTTGTCTTCGTACGTGTTATTGACATCTCTTTGTCTGACTACAGATGTCTGTGATACATGTGGGCGCATTGCATTTACACCAATTTTTACCAGAAAAATTCTTTCATTTGCGCTACAAGGTTATATTTCATTTGCTCCTAAAGATGAAAACTGCATTTCCGCCATTTTATAGGTAACATATCCCGGACAAGTAAAGAATATGCATTGTTACATCGTGAATAAGATAGTTATTAAGAGTATTCCCCCATGGAAACTAAGAACGTTCATTCTCATTTTAAAAGTAAGACCGATAGTCACTTAGGTTTAAAATTATATAGTGTTCACCTGTTGGAGGTGTCAAAATGGACATTGTCAAATCTGAGTCAAACACGCTGTAAGTCTTGTTTTCATATTTATCATGTCAGACTCTTATAGTCGACGATACGATATAGATTTTCTCGATTTTGAGGACCGTACGGTTGCCTATAACTACTTTCATCCACTTCATTTTAACTTTGATTGTTAGGTTTACTTATTTCTATATAGAGGAAATAGGTCTGTACTTTTTTTATGACCACTTATATAATCCAGTGTACATGGAAACATCCGAGCCGTTGTTTACAAGTCTTGTGTCAGAACAAAGGTTTGGTTTTACTCCAGTGTATAGTGCTTTAAGTTTGGTTCAGATGAATAATTTTGGAGGAATATGTTGTACTATGCAATCACAAACTGTGTTTCTAATTTTTCATAATATTAACAGTTTACTTTTTTTATAAAACTGTTTACCTGTATTTACCTGTATTATTGGCGCAAATGAAAGATTATTTTTTCTCAAAAAAATTTAAATTGGCGCAGACGCAAAGCACCGGTATATATATATATGTAAAAATCTATATGGGTAAGTCACATACTCATCACAACTGTCTCTATTGTTTTCAGAAAGATTGCTTGGAAAACAATAAAAGGATGCTTCGTTTTTTTTCTTATTTTCAATTGGTGTACTCCTTTCAAACAAACATTTACTTTTTTAAAGATACTTTTAGTATTAACAGTTTGCCATTTAATGTGAGATTTTCAAAAATTGTTGATGATTGCATCGATTTTTATACATCATTTCATTTTTTAGTTGTCATTGTTTTAAAAAGTTATGTTAAGTTAATATTAAGAACGAATGCTTCGTTTGATTTACACTCCTTATAACTAGATATGCCAAATAGAGTTTAGACCTATATATCGCTGTTAGGAAATTTTGGAAATGAGGTGGGAGGAGCAAGGCACGTCCGGTTTTTAATCGTCGTATATTTTTGTTTTTGATCCTTCAGTATATATGAGTCAAACACATTTATGGACAAATGTATTTAGTCTGCCTGAACTGCGTGTCTGTAATTTTTTTATTATAAGTTTCAAGTATTAATCTACAACCGGCATTCCTATTCTTTCGTCACTGTTAACAGTTGTTGTCAAGCTTCTTTTTCGACTTACATTTGTCATAATTTTTGTCATTATAGAATTTTCTATTTTCAGTGTAACGTGTACACATTTTAATGTTATTTTGTTATATGAAATAAACTCATCTTAGATTCCAGGATTAACATTTTGTACACATTACGACATTTTCTCTTCAAACGATGCATCAATCATTTCTGAGAAACGCCATGAGTTAGTTTTGCCGAATAAACGTACCGTCATACAAATTGATATGCTCAACCTGAATATTGTGTCATTACTTGTACGATTCAAATTTCGATAAAATGTCATTGAAACGGCATTTCTAGGTCTTTGTTTTGGTTATCTTGTACTAATCGCATATAAATGGAGATCAGTAATTAAAACGTGTGAAAAAATGCATGATAATTATGAATTGTATGGTTAATTTAAAGTTAATGAAAAAGGTTTACCGTTTATTGCATAAGAATTACACCAGTGTAACGGTTGATGATAAAGGAAGACATTATTATTTAGATTTTATTTTAAATTAGGGCTGGAATTTCGTGTGTTTAAATGAGGCAAACACTTAAATGTTTGAGGAAGTATTTATTTTATAGATTGAATATGCTTCTATGCAAAACTTGACAAAATAATGTAATATCCAAAAGACAGAATACAAACCTGAAAATTTTATGATTATTGGTACTAACGAAATAAAAAAGGATCTACAGCAGTTTTGTTGGTACAAGTTGTACACCTATAGTAGACAAAAAACTGTTATAAAATCATTTCATCCTATTTCTTATCTAGTTTTATATCTGTTTCAATAACGTAACTATTGATTGTACAGAAATAAAAGATGTCATAGTTATTTTTAAAAACGAAAAACACCAAGGCAATGATGCAATCATACTATTAAATACTTATTTAAAAAATCCGTGCTTATCTGAATGTTTCGACTTCAATCATTATATCGGTTATGATATTCAATACAGATACACTTGTATGTGAAAATGGTTGGGAGCTTAGAGAAGGTAAATGCTATCTGCGTATTGAAGTTTCATCACACAAACTCAAGGAGTACAGTTGTGCAGTGACGTAAATGGTTTCCTTATCATGCCGAAGACTGCCAACGAGAATGCTATTGTAATGGAGCTATTACAGCTGTGGGGGTATTATACTATTTTTTCCTATTACAATATAAACAACGTCTTTTATTTTCCAATTATAGTTGCCTCAAATTTACATATGAAGCCAATAAATTTTGTTTATAGTGATGTGGTAGTATATACCCAAAAGTTTGACTGTGGTATATGATACTATTACACATTGGTCATTACCATGATAATAAGGTAGACATTTAATCATGTACATACCACTAATGAATAATAAATAGTGCGTACATTTTCATATCCGGTTTATAAGCATTCATGTTAAACAAAATTTACATATTCTGTGTAATAAGACCATTTTCAGCCCTTTTGTGCAATTTTCGTGGACGTCAGACTGTATTGGTTGAGGAACCCGATTGCCCGGAAAGATCCACCAATCTTCGGTTGGAAAACAAAAATTCTTAGTCAATTTAATAAAAGATTGCATGGAGTTGAGCCCATCTGCCACGTGCAGGATGGATTCAAACTCACAACTTCGGTGTTGCATACCAGTGATGCGGTAGTTAAACGTCTTAGAACAGTCGGACACCGTTGTCCCTGTGTGTTATTAAGAGACCTAGAATATGTATTTATGAAAATAATCGTTCTGTTGAGTTTTTAAGTTGTATGTTCATTTAATTATATCTGCCTTCTTAGTACATCGAATTAATACACAGTTGAGGACAGTACTAAATTGGAAACACAAACAATATCTTGCAAGACAAAAAAAAACCAGATCAAAAGATCCACGTATTTGAAAGTATGCAGAACAAAGCGTTTATAATATGTTTTGTATCTATTTTCCTTTCTCAAATACCTTAGGGTACAAATATATGTATTGTGTATTTTTGTCTAATTTAGCTTTAGTCGTATGTGGATTGGTTTGGCAAATAATTACGGGAACAATGAATACATATGGGAAGATGGCACAAAGCTTATCGATACTGGTTATACAAATTGGAGAATAGGTTAGATTGTTTATAACATTAACTATAATTGTTTCATATCGGTTAAGAATAAGCTTCTCTTATTGGTTAACAAGAGCCCACATGATGTTCTTTATTTCTCAGTTATAATTTCTATCGGTCTTTGACAGAAAAAAAAACGGACCTGTAGATGACCGTCGGGGTGTGGTTTCTCTGTTCGAGAGATGTCCCTTTAATAAAACATTTTTGCGTTTTCAATTTCAAATTCAAGTTGTTGAATTGATTACAATATTTTTTCGTTAATTATGAAATAAAAGAAAACTTTATTTTGTTTTCGTGTAGTAAAAAGTGCACTTGAATGATGGCAGTGACTTTTAGCTATCACTATGACTGGTTTTCGTTCTCTCCTATAGACATCGTACAATAACTCGACGTTGCTTTGAACAACTTGAATTAATGAGAATTTTTAAAAACATGCTTCTTCAATGAAATAAACATGAAATATTGAAAAAAAATTGCCATTATCGTGATACATGGACTACCCGTTGGACAGTGGTATTGACTGCGACATTGTCTTGACAGTTTCTATTCTAAAACATACGACATTCCATAGTTTGTGTCATCTGGATTTTCGCAAACTTTTGCTGGAGCAAAGAAACCATTGAACTAATTTGAAGTCATCCTCTTGACATTTTGCAGACGTCATTATGATATAATTAGTGACCGTCAGGAAATATAAATATATACAAAAAATAAGTTCCAAATGAAAGTCACTTTATTGGCTTCTTTTTCCACAATTATAATATACACCTGGAAAAAAGTATTGCAACACCAAATATAAAATGAAATAAAAAACTTAAATTTTTTTTTTTTTTATTTTCATTTTTATTTATCTGACAGAGTACACCTTATACCTACTTATTGACCTTAAATTAATTGTTTTTCGCCCATTCATCTCCCCACGAGCTGTCCGTGCGTGGCCGTCACTGAAAACTTTCAAAAGTGAAGTTGAAGGTACAGGTCAAAATGTATGCTGTATCATTGTGTAATGTGTTTTCGTACTAATAACAATTTTCACTGCTTACGGTTTTCACTGTTGAGTTTTCATTCAGGTGATTACTCAAATGTAAAAAGCATGTCCTGTAGATTGATTTTAGTTATCTAGTTTTTTTGTCAAGGCTTACTACGATTTTTGACTGTTTCAGATTACTTTGCGATTATAATATGTAAAAAAACGGCGTCATATGTTTTCGTATGAAAAAAAATTGGAAAAGTACACGGACAGGAAATGACCATAAAATCCGGAAATCAATATCTTCTAAAGTCGTGGTTCTGGTGATCGCTTGAATCATAAAAAAAGTTATTTAATATTTTTCAGAACTGAAAATTACTTGTAAATAGTTTGAGGTTGGTGTTTCGTGTGCTGAAATTGTTAGATTTTGATTAATTTCAGATTGGCACCTGGTTTGTACAAAATACATTATTTTTTTCTAAAATAAAATGCAGTTTTTAAAATTTATGATTAAATATAAAAGTTGAGACTGTTTTCATCTTCACATATCAAAGATGTATACAAAAGATTGTGAATAAAATATTGAATAATTAGATTTTGAACAAGCATTTTATATAAGAACCCTGGTAATTAAAACGGTCACAAAAATACATGACAGTCACATGTCTTGAAGATCGGGTGTCTAATAGGCAAAAAACATATCTGGACTTTATTTTAACCCTTCAGAATTTTTTTTCATAACTATTTTAGTGATGCATATTTTTGACATAAAATAAAAATTGGCTAAATAGGTCAGTTTTTATTAAATTTGTGCTAACGTCTTTAAAAACCAATGTTGAATATGTTTTAAATTTTTCAAGTTGTAGTGGTGTTGTTCTTAATATAGAAACCGTAAAACACACCACAACGTACGCGTATGCAGTCGAAGCTGACAAAATATGGGTGATACGAAAACATATGACACGACGATATGTTTGTGAAAAACGTATCAGCAGTTGATGCAATGGTCCACCTAAACTTTCTACTGATGTTAGCACTAGTAACCCGAATTTAGCTTGAACGGACAAAAACGTGTTAACGCTATTTAAATGAGATTAATTGTTATTTGATAAAGATTGACAAAAATTAAAAAATATTTTTACTTCATTTCAATTCATTTCAATTCATTTTAACGCCAGTCAAATAGATTTCTTTGCGGTGAATCAATTGAAATCAAGTTGCTGGTAATGTACGTCCAACTATTAGGCCACGCCCCCGTTAAACTATTTCAAACAGGCATCAATTCGTTTTAAACATCGTTGAGACCCGAGCTTTGTACAGGTAAATCACTCAAGCAAGACAAACTTTATTTATTTATCGGGTTTTTTTTCATCCAATTTTATCGAATTCAGTTAAATGTGTGTATTCTTAGTAAAGTCGCATGCTTCACAATTGTTAACAAATGAATGAACAATAGATGTGACATTTTTAAAAGAAATTTAAATAAAAACATTAAAATATTGATGCACGATTTAAAAAATGTGATTCTGTTGAAAATAAAATAGTAAACTTGCAAACTTTCAATCCATTTGTTCTCATCGAGGTCCGCGTTCATGTTTCAATGCGATACGTAACATAAAAGTCCAATATGTTACAAATGTATAGACTCTACGATGTCCGAGTTCTGTCCGAAATAAATAATTGATAGCACTTATAAGACATAATGTTGGAATATTTGTCTTTTGTTGAAGTCGACACGTCTCCCTTTAGATGGCTTTCGGTTATTTCCGTAGTTCGGTTGCTGTCTCATTGGCGTATATCTTACATCTCCTTTTTTTCGTGCATCACTTATTTATCTTGTGCACTGATGGCTGAAAAAAATCTGATCATATACCTCGATAGCACTGCCTGTCACGTTTCTTTTGCATCAAATAGAGCGGTTTGATTTGGATTTGAATGGGTTTTACTAAACGTCTAGTGGCAAATATTTCACCCATAATACAGCCATTATGTCAGTGGCACATCTGACGAAATTTCAAACCACAGATTACAAATTGCGTTTTTTTTCTGAAGTTTATTAACGAATGATATGCTGCCTTATAATACTCTAATATCAGTTACCCATTCGTGAACGTAATGGACGTATGATGAATGAAGTTCCATGTTTTATCTTTTATATAAAATTTAAAAGGTTCAACCGGGTTGAATTATTACATTTACAAAAAAACATCATTTTATTTTTAAAATAAATTCAACAACAATATAAGTATATTTTAAAAATTTAATTGACAGTTTATATTGACCATTATATACATATAAAGACCGATGTCGATAACTCCATTGATCTTTTTTATCGTTATATTTTTAGCACGAAATAAATACAGGAGTTAATCATATCATAGAAAAAAAATCAAACAACGTTAGTTAAGACACGATGGATAAAATCTAATGGTTTATATTTCAGTTTCGAATCAGATTTTTTTAGGCACAAGTGTTACTACTCATTTTGATAAACAGTGAGACACTTACTTGTAATTCGGAATTGACGAATAAACGTAGCGAAATTACCGTACTTATAGATTATACTTTTGTTTTCCATCTTAATTGTATTGTCATTTTAGGGACCGTTATAGCTTGCTGTTCAATGAGGACCAAAGCTCCGTGTTGAGGCCGTACTTTTGACCTCTAATTAAATTATACCATGTGACTTGACGGAGAGTTGTTTCATTGGCACACATACCACATCTTCTTATTTATATTAAACTGGAGCAGTTTATTACATTTTCATTTAAATAAAAAAAATATAAAAATTCAGTGAATCAAATGAATTTGTAGCATATTGTTACATTCAAAAGTATTTAATTTTGATTGATAGTATACATTATTTTTATTGCATTGGTCCACAAATAATGCCCAGTGTCAAATATTACACATCGATGACCACTTAGATTAGTTACTTTAATTAAACTCATTTCCTTGGCTGGTAGTACACGCTTGTATTTTGTCCTTTAAAGTTAGTCTGTCGGTTTAATCATGGAAGTAATATTAAATATTAATGAATCACAGTTAGGAGAATTCTTCGTCATTTGCAAATAGATAAAAAAAAAAAGTATGAAAATTTGCTTACGACTGAATTCAGGCCGAGAGAAATATGTTTTGTTTTATTTCAGATTACGATTGAATTCAGGCCGAGAGAAATATGTTTTGTTTTATTTCAGATTACGATTGAATTCAGGCCGAGAGAAATATGTTTTGTTTTATTTCAGATTACGATTGAATTCAGGCCGAGAGAAATATGTTTTGTTTTATTTCAGATTATTTAGTACATATACAAAAATATTCTTAATCTTTTACAATTTGCAAATAAAATTTGATAGTGCTTTTTATGCACATGGTAGATGAAACCTGTATGATCTATTTTTTTCAGAGGTTTGTGAAATATTGAAAATAGTACGTTCCGGCAGTGTCTCTGGTTCCGGAAAACACAATTCGCTATATAAAATGCTTGTAAAATTCCGTTACATGTGGTACGCTCATATTTGAATACCTTCCTATAAGAAAGTGAAAAAAACAGTTTTTGAAATTCACCTAAAAAAGATTAAACGAATAGTTTAACTTACTTTTCAAATATCGAATAC
The DNA here is from genome assembly GCA_019925275.1 of Mytilus edulis. Taxonomy (NCBI): domain Eukaryota; kingdom Metazoa; phylum Mollusca; class Bivalvia; order Mytilida; family Mytilidae; genus Mytilus; species Mytilus edulis. The sequence continues at coordinate 78,892,813 of CM034361.1, read as the reverse complement.
ACAAATAAATCTCTAATTTATCCACGCTTGAAATTTGTTTTTACTGACAGGTGTCTGCTGGTATTCGATTGGACATCAGTATCAATGTAGGCGTAACAGCCTATCATATTTATCCAATCAGCTGTCTTGTGTGCGATGACATACGGTCCACTTTTTCCTTGTAATGAATTATAAATTGATTGCAATAAAAATTATTCAATACACTATAAAGCAAACAATGTCTAGCCCAAAAATGACTTACACGACGCTATACTATACATATTATACTTAATAATTATTTACAAATTAAGACAGCGTAAAAATAAAATAATAACATTAATAATAATTACTATTTAACGGTAGAGCTCTGAAATTGACGGGGACTACTATGTTATTAGTATGATAGTCCCAGCAATTTAACAAATTGATCATCAAAAGGACGGTTGTGCAATTGTGGTCCAGGGACTTGCCGGTACGTCTAAAACCCACCCAGGCCTCTTTGGTGCACTAAGCCCTAAGACATTTACGGAACACTACAGCGAACTTTCTAGACAAATTTGATATTGTCAGATAAAAATAGCCAACGCTTATATTGAAGAATAAACAAGCCATGAAAAGAAATATTACTATACATTGTACGGACATTTTGACTAATTCACTAGCTTTGATACAGCGGAAGCAAAAACATCGAGCGTAGCAAAGATAAAAAAAATAATAATGCTAAAATTATGTATTTTTAAATCAAAGGACAAAGCGTACGCAATGTCACCCGGAATCCGAATCTGACTGACTAGCAAATTACTACAAAATTAAACCAAAAAAAAAAGGAACAACGTATGTTAGAATCAGGAAAAAAATGGATTTAGATTAGATTTGTGATCATTGGAATTTATTAAGACTTTTTAAAATATCTATTTCTAGGAACTTTTTTTAGATCGAAATTAATAAAGTTCATATATAAGTCATGATGTGGTACAGCTCACACCGATAAATATATTACGGCATATTCATATAAAATTACAAATAAACCTTTCAATAATGAATTCTTATAAGCTGATGTTAAAGCTCATAATATAAGAGATATGGGATATAATTCAATTTGACGGCAACCAAACGACAAAAACACTATAGATAAATCAAGACCGCATGTTTAGTCTTCAACAAGAAACATGTGTCTACACGAAATGCCAAGCTCTAAATCGTCATGAACTTGTAGATACAATATTCAAAAAACAACAATATTAAAGTCTAAATAATATAAATATTCATTATTTACACATATTCTAGATTTTCTAAATCGTTTGAGACACGTATGCAACGCCCATGTATTTTCCGTTCACATAATGTTTTGACGGTTTTCCTTTTTTATTTATAACGTCCTACAAACATTGCTCAGACTAGACAGCATGAAAGACTAATTTTAAAACACTTTTATAAGTCAGCGTATAGGTTTATTCCTTGAATGCCAACATCCTTTGATCTACCGACAATTTACCTATAAATAATGTTGGCTTTCGAGGAATAGGTGCAAAAAGTTATCACAACACGAGAGCATGCTTATCAAAAATGGACATTTAGAGGTATAGGGGGAGGGTTGAGATCTCACAAACATGTTTAACCCCGCCGTATTTTTGCGCCTGTCCCAAGTCAGGAGCCTCTGGCCTTTCTTAGTCTTGTATTATTTTATTTTAGTTTCTTGTGTACAATTTGGAAATTAGTATGGCGTTCATTATCACTGAACTAGTATATATTTGTTTAGGAGCCAGCTGAAGGACGCCTCCGGTGCGGGAATTTCTCGCTACATTGAAGACCTGTTGGTGACCTTTTGCTGTTTTTTTATTTGGTCGGGTTGTTGTCTCTTTGACACATTCCCCATTTCCATTCTCAATTTTATTTAATTCGAATTGAATTCGAATCGAATGCGAATCGAATTCGCTAATCGCGTACATACACGCTTCTTTTTTATTCGAATTAAATGTCCGTGTGAACGAGGCATAATTAAACAGATAGTTAAAATCTAATTCATGTTTGTTACGTTGTTGAATTTTTTTTCTGATGATACTACTTGAACGAATATGGATTCTCTTAAAATGAAACTTTGAAAAGTGTTGCATCACATGTGCGTATTGTGAGAAATTCCAGTTTACACAAATGTGAAGCCTCTTTGGACTTTGAAGGTTTTTATCAATATTTCTATAGTTGTGTGTGCTGTAACATCCTACCATATTACTTGATTAAATTTCTTGAAACTTTGTATCACGTGTTAGAATACTATTGATGTATTATGTTCAGTTTGTTCAGGATATTTTCATTGGTATAATACTACACACTTTTTTGCAAGTGATTCATAAAATGATACTGGTAAGGGGTTTATCGTGTTCGCAAATCATCGGTGTTCTTATAAAACAAAGTAATGTAGTTTGATTGGAATTGAGACAAATTTCCACAAGAGACCAAATGACACAGAAATTCACAAGTATAGGCCACCGTACAGTCTTCAACTATGAGCAAAGCCCATACCACATAGTGGAACTAACTATACACATCAGATGAAACCGGTTTAACTTATCAGATGTAAATAAATAGAAATACTACACAGAATAGACGTGGTCAGGTTCTTGTATATCCAAACAAACAAAAAACACTTGTAAAGTACATCCTCTGAGAAAACTTGCAGTTACTGGCAGCTAGTTCAAAGCCACAAACAACTAAAAAAATCAATCCGCTATAGACTAAATTCTTGTTACCCTATTTTATGGTTAATTGTTTAATTAAAATATTCATATAATTCATGTATATATACGTAACAAATAAATATTTATAATAATATGGAACAAAATAAATCTCTAATATCCTCTTTTAGTTTGAAATAATTATATTTTACTAAATATAAATGTTATATTTATATATATGTCTTATGTTAATAAAACTTGTTCATTCCCAAATTTATTTATTTTTTAATAAATAGTAACAAAAATCATTTTCTTTTTATCTTTATATTCATAATTATTTAACCCTTAAATTTTGCTACTTTTCTTATCAAAATGGGATAAAATGTTACAATTTCATCAAGTTCACTAATTATTTTTTAAAGTTAAATACTTATAAAAACAGAAATATTTTTGTTGGCATTCAAGGAATAGGTAACATATAAAATGTTGGCATTCGAGGAAGACACCAGCGTAAACACGGTGTTTTTTTTTTAACAAATCGATAATTTCGTTGCCCAGGGATATGAATTTGACATTAAAAGTCCCTCAAACCTTTACAATACCCGGCCGTGTCATTTCCGTTTTAATAGATCGAGAACACGACCTTTTAGGATATGCATGAATTACCATACGTATGTCCGAGCATTTGTTATAATGTATTAACGTGTGACGTAATTTATTTTGAACTCTTTTTTTGGGCGCTTTTTTTACCAATCCACTAAACAAGAAACAATGCATGATGGGCTACAACATGTTTACAATCAAACGAAAACAAGTGTTATTTACTGAAATACAACACATTTATTCATGCTTTGCGGTATTATCAATTTCGCTTAGATTTTTTTTTGTATCCATATTTATATCTTGTGATATGAAGTATTCTTTCAATGCTCAGATTAACGAAGAATTATTTCTATGCAAAGAACAGAGTATTAAATAACCAAATAACCCGATATAAAGTCATTTCTTTATGATTGCTGATGACACAGAGATTTCGGATATTCGTCCGCAAGACAGCAACGTAACGACAGTTTTAACACAAAGCCAATTATCTTTAAGACAAACTTACTAGTGTAAAGCTAACAGTCGGTGCTAACTTTCATAAAGACAGTTAAAAAAATTAGGGATCCTTGAATTTTGTGCTCGTAAACACAGGAAAGATTAAGAGGGGTTCAAATTTATATTGGGGTCACTAAATTTTCATCGCTTTTCACAAAATTGATTTTATGATATTGTACCCTTTTTTATGATGTAAAAAATAATTTAAATCGATAATTTATTTCTCTATAGGAAACAACAACGTATAATGATCAAGCGGGACAATTTAAAGCCGATTATACGTTATTTTTTCTTCTCATTATTGAAGGCATTGCGGTTGCCTATCATTACTTACATCCATGCACTTCATTTGAAACTTTAAAAAAATTTATTCACACAGAAATCACAGCTTATATTAGTGTGGGTGTAAGGGCAGGAAAGTTATATAAAATACAAAACTATTAAACCGTTGTTTTCCCCGTTTGCATGGTTTTACACTAGTAATCATGGGGCCCTTTATAGCTTGTTGTTCGTTGCTAGCCAAGGCTCCGTGTTGAAGGCTGTACATAAGCCTACCATGGTTTACTTTCATTAATTGTAATTTGGATGGAGAATTGTCTCATTGGCACTCACACCACATCTTCCTATATCTATTTTCTATACACCTTAAGGGCGTTAGCCTGAATGTGTGCGTCTTTCTTACGCCAAAATAATGCAGAACGACAAATTGATTTATTAAGGACAGGGATTGATTGAATGATTGATTGATTGTGTGTTGCTTAACGTCCAGTGGCAAATATTTCATGCATATTCAGGACGAGAACAAGTTCACAATATATACACTAGGTATGTTGATACGATAGAGGCCATCTGGGATGATGGTCAGGGAAATTTGGACTGCCACTGGAAAATGAGGATACCTTGTATAGGGACAGAAATTTTGTCTTGCAACAGGCCACCTACGGACCCCTCAAAAGAGTTGTTGCAAATTCTTAACGTGCAAAGAGCAAAGAGCGTTGCAGTCTCTTTACACGAGGCATCATATTTCACGTCCCCCTTCTGACCGGACGTGACTGCGAACTTGATACATCCCGCACAGCCAAATGGACGCCCCATTTCGGCAAGCGTTTTACTGCCGGTCGGGAGAAGACTGGCCAAGTGACCATATTTCTATACCCCATTCACCCTAAAGGACAGGGGGTTTCAATACTAACGGATTCCCTGTTAAGAAAATGTAGGTGATCTTTCAGCAATTTGATAATATGCTATTGAAATGCATATCCAATTTATTTATCGACAACTTTATGTCAAAAAAGGTAAATCATTTTGACAGAAAACAAAGACACTTTTCCTTGCATAATTTAATCTTAAATATTTAAAAATTGTTATAATAAATGGGTATTTTTTTTTAACATTTTGATCACAGCCAAATTTTGTACGGTGTGTAGAAATACCGCAAAGGACTTCTAGTGCACTGAAGGACTATACAAATCATTGGTGCATTAAGAACAAAGTTTTTGCACTAAGGACATTAAAACGATGTTATTAGACCACAAACATGGATATGAGAAGATATAAGTATATAACTCATAAATATAAATTTGGGTATCAATATATATCATAATTTTGAAATTGACTTTCTTTTTTATCAGCGCATGCCATGTGACCGAAGGCTTATTGCAAATTCCCGAACATCAATGTTCAGTCAACCTTATCCAATAAACAATTGTCATTTGATCGGTTTACTCCTGGTTTGCCCACTTTTAATTCTACCAATTATCTATTAGTTAAGAAAACAAAAAAGACAAAAGGTCTAATGAGCATGCAATTGTATAGTCTGTTCCAACTTATGTATATAGTTTGTAAGTGTTTTCAAGATATTCAGGTTTTTTTTTGTATAGATAAATAATAAACAAAAATCAAATATTTTTTCTCAAGTTATTTTAATATCAATTTAATCAATTCATTCAACATATATATATAAATATATAAAACAAATAACAAACAAATTATATTCAGTTATAAAAGTGTCTTTATAGTTTATTAGCTTCTGAATGATTTTCATGATATAAATTTCTTAATACAAGTTCTCTTTTATTGCCAACATAATTTAATAAATTAATCAATTTATAAATGCATTGCATAAGGAAATAAATTCAGCACTATGGTAAATAAGTAATCAGGGCACTATATGTGAAATAAAGAGAATTAAATATTTTATACATAAATAGAAAGTTACAAAAGATAATCATATTAACAAAGTCACAATTTACAATTTACAATATTTCACTTCATTGTTCAGTTCAACTTGAGTAGATGGGATGCTGCGTCAGAGTAATCTACCACGTTGATGAGTCCTTGTTGGTATCGTTCTTTCAGTAGTTGGAGTCTGGTGTCTATTACTCTGTATCGTCGTCTTTTTGGTGGGCGGGCTCCTCCTGCTGCATACTGGATAATGTTGCATTCTGTTAGTGCCTGTGTCTTCTTCAGTAGTTCAATGATCTCGTAGATGTTGGGGTGGGCATGTTTGAGTCTCTTCTTAAGTTTGTTGTGCCATCCTTCCAGGTGATTTGTGGTGCGGGGTCCTTCTGTGTAATAATGGTTCCATAGAAAGCGGTAGTTTTCAACCCAAAACTCTGTCACGTAATCTGTAAATGCAGTTGTGGCGGGTATATTTTCAGCTTCTCCAATGTCTTCTAAAGTGTTTAGCCAAACATCATCAACTAGGTGGGGTGGAACAAGAGGTAGTACTGCAGCTCGTCGTATCAGTTGAGTAATATCTTCATTCTCTTTATAATAGGACTGTAATCCATATTTCTGGGCCTTTCGCCAAATACATTGGGTGAAGTGGAAGAAACAGCCTTTCACGTTTACCCCTGGCCACACTGTCCGTGCTGCATTGTTGGTTGCTGTCTCGTAGTCAATAAACAGTGTTTCTGGTTGCAGTTGTAAGTGGTGTTGTTGGGCGATGTCTCGTATATGGCTGAAGAAGCGTGAGTAGATGACCTGGTCTTTTCCTGGCAGTAGAGCATACACTAGTGGGAACATAGAACCATCTATCATTGCATGAACTGTGTAGAGCTGATGAAAGAGTGTTGGACATGAGTAGAATGTGCCGTCGCAGAAGATTGTGTTGGCAGCAGCTAGGTGGGTCAAGTTGTTTGTTGTTGAGAAGATCAGCATGGGTGGGTATATGTTGTCTGACGGTAAAAGAAACTGCTGTCTTGTTGTAGTAAGGCACCATTCATCCTGCAGATTGATGTCGATAGTTGTCTTTGGTAGGACGGGTCTGTCGAGTTCCCTTTGGTGGTAGAGTGATGTTTTGCAGGAGTAGTAGGTTGGTAGTTGCTCAACAATCTGTTTGGTGTCGTCGTTCCATTCTGGGGTACGTAGTTTGATAAGTTCTTCCTCATAGATCGCTTGGATTGGAGTAACTTCATTTTTGGCTCGTTGTTTCATAGTCTTCATTATCTTTATCACCTCTATCTTAGAATGGTTGGCTGGATGGTTGTGTGGTGGACCCATTTTGACTAAATGACCCTCATGAGTGTTCACTGTTGAAGGGCAGGCTGGAATAGTACATCGCCAGTAAACTCTGTTGTTTCTTTTGTTTTTCACTCTGTAACGATGACCTCCTACGACCAAACTGTCTCTACCAAACTTATTCTGTACATACTGAAGTGGTTGAACTTGTGCATTTGCCATACTTGGTTTGAATGATTAGAAAGTTGTACAATTTCATATTTATAATACTATAATTTATGAGATCTGCTCACAAAAAAGTCAGACAATATTAACAGCTTGGGTAAATTGTAAAAAAATCATTAAAAATTTAGCAATCATGATTATTAAATATAAGATATTTTATTGTTATTTTTTATAACAACAAGCAAGCTTGGATGCAGATTACTGTTCAAATTGTGTCATACTTATAGCTTGGCTACTGAACAGTTGCATTGATATTCTAGTTGTTAGCATTGATAATTGGATATTATTTATTTAAATAGCAGAACAGTGTGTTTTTGATAAATTCTATATATTTAATTCTAAAATTTCAAAAAAAAGGTTAGAAATAAATCTTTAGTTTCATTATTTAATTTTTTTTTCAGAATGAGCCAATAATTTTTTTTTAAACTATTTATATATATATAAAATATAGCAAAACTCTTCACATTTTCCTTGATTTAATAGCAGAATTATATTCTTTTTAAATTTTACAGGTAAAATAAAAGGTAAAAAATATGATTATAATTCAGAAATAAACTATAATTGTTAAAACAACAATTCCCCCTATGTTTACATATGCATGTAATTAAAAGTGGGCAAACCAGGATGACACCATTTGATCGTTACTAATTGATAAGTTTATGATAGTTGTAGAATAAACTTTAGCGTAGTTTATTTTCAACTTGATGAAAGAATAATTTTATTTTATGTCCATCTTAACAACACAGGAGTTTACATTTGTACATACTTTCATAAGAGATTGATAGACATTAAGATGGGAAAATGTGGCATTCGTGGGGATCTTAAAAACCCGATTACATCATTATTATATTGTGTGGGAACGGAACTGTACGGTTTCTACATTTTCGACATTCGAAAATATAACAAGTTGCAACATGGAAAGTTTTCCAATAGTGAATCAAATGATACAATATAACGTTTCTTCTAGACATTCAAAACATTCTATATGTATATATGAACCAATCAAATAATAAACGACGTATGCATACAAACGTTTTTCGTCGAATGGAGGAGCTTTTAATATATCGATCAGAACTGTCACACAACAGCGATAAAAATGTCAATAATCATTGAAATACACATCGTTGAGTCCAGAAATTTTAAAAGTACTATTTCTGATGTATGGTCTTACCTGTCTGAAAGTTTGAAAGCCATTGCACCAGTAGAGATTCACAAATTATATTTTTTTCAATATCGGATAAATTAATTGACTGTACAATCGCTTACGAGTTTACTGTACTATCACTTGGGCCTTTCCTGTACAATCGCTTGTCCAACTTATCAAAGCTTATATTCAATAATGATGTGATATAATTTGCAATTATACAACTATCCATCAAATTAATTGGATGTACACATGTAAGCTATATTAGGCGACCATGATACCTTATAATCGGCTATATATATATATATATATATATATATATATATATATAAAAGGTCCCAACATAAACAAGTTTTGAACAATTAAATTCGAAAACTAACGGCATTATCTAGAAAAAACAACAATTTACAAAAACCAAAAATAAAATAATATGCCAGACATGAACCAACGGCAACCACTGAACTACAAGCCACTGACTTGGGATTTTCACAGAAAGAAGATGACGTGATAAGCATGCATGTGTGTGTACGCTCAACCTCCTAAACTGAAGTGGATGTAAGCAATTATAGGCAACAATCCGGCCTTCAAAAACGAGAAAACCCCTTCCATATAGTCGACCGATCACTAAAAGGCCCCGACTGGAAAATGTGATTTTTTTTAAACTCTAACCAGAGTGCATGTTTATCAGCTTACAGAACTTGAAAACCAAAATAATCAGTTATAAATAAAAATACGGATAAACATTTTTTTTAAGCTATCTTAATCATAAACAAGCTTCTGTCCTAGTTTATTAGAAATCCAGGATAGTTAAGAAAGTAATTTAAGTTTCAAACACTTTACCCACAGAGTAATTTTTTGTGGTTTGTAGATAGCTATTGCAACAAAAGTCGGAAGGCTCAACAAAAATGTAATAAACTATTATACTTTGCGAAATATGTGTATCTTCTATTATATCAGTATGTGTTGGTTAAAATAAAATCTCTATACATTTTTTACTATTTCAAAATATCTTTATAAAACATTTCAATAGAACTTAAAAAAGTGAACTTACGGAACAAGCAAACGAACTTAAAAGAAACAAAAATAAGAAGAAAATACACTCTTACATAGAAGTAAAAACTATAACAGTCAGAAAAGCAAAATAGATATGACAGTAATAACTATACCATAAAAAAAACCAAGAACAACATGAAATAACATAATATATACATTCTTTATAAGTATACTAGTGTATTCAAAACGGGTCAAGGTTGAATGAACATGAATTTCTATATATTACTGTCAACTGAGTGTGGCGCGTGTCGATAAAATATAAAATAACTTTCTAAATGTGATTATAAAATTGTTTATTTTTAAAACGTTGACTTATATATATGCAATGCCTTTTGTGTCAATTGTATCATTCCATCAGGTCCTTTAGTGCAATTTTTTGTTCTAAGTGCACTAAGGGGGACTTTTGCGGTATTTTAACGGACACCCCAAAAAAGAATTAAAGGACAAAACGTTATTATGTGGATTTTTTTTCGGAAAATGTTTCATTTGTCAAATATTTGAGAACAAATCTATTCTTTTACAATTCAATACATTTTAGGTAAACACTTAGAGTTACACATACACGACCCTACATTTTTGATAGAAAAAAATGCATTTTCAATATCGTATAATCTTTTTAACTATATTAAATTTGCGGTTTTGTGATATGTGCATGTAGTTTGAACAACGTCGTCAATAGTGTTTGAAAGAAGCTATAAAACATGATTTAAAACCTTATACACCACATACGGAGGTACATGTATGATACCATTACGAGTGAACGTATGATATAAATGTGAAATGGCCATTGTAATTGCCACGTTATTTTATGGATCGTTCATTTTATTACCTTTAGATTATTAACAAGTGCCATCAAACTTAAACTTTATAGACCGTATATTCAACGCATACATACGCTAATTTTACAGTTTAGAGGTAGAAGACGAAGAAGAATTATTTATAACAGTGCAATCTGAACAAGCAAATAAATAAATACATATTTATATTTATATTAAACAAGTTTTTTATTCAAATGAAAGATAGGATAAGCGCATTTACAAACAAATGTACATATACTCAATGCTACACTTAAATTTAGGTCATACATATGTATTGTTTAAATCTATGAGGATCTTGACGGGGTCCTTCATTTCTGTTTTTATTATAGTTTTATCACTCTCACTTCACGGCCTAAGAGCAGTTTCAGAAGCTTAGTTCAAACGGAGACACGGTTCCTTGATGCGGCCTAAATAGGATAACGAAATTAACTATATAAATGATCTTACATATAAAATATTTGTATTTTGCGTTATTGATCGTTCCTGATGAAGTAAAATCCAGAAACGTGAATTGGACGTATGAAATTTATAAGATAAGATAAGATAAGATAATTTTATTAACCAATCAAGGTGCCCAAAATTTGAGCTATACAATCAAATGAATGAATTCCTTTTTTTTTTTTAAATAATATCAACAAATGATTTTATGTTTCATAATTAAAAATAAAATCTTTTTTTTATTTTAGCATTTATAATACAATGTATCTTCCACATAAAAGGGCGTAACTCCTAATATCATTCTGACACACTAAACGGATCTTGACCCGATCTGAAACTTTTAAACGTTACTTTTTATGATTTGTCTAGGTTTGTCCAAAACAGTCTTAACAGACGGGATTTAACGCTAGAGCATATCAAAAGGCGTAAGAGAATGCCGACTAATAGCCAGTCAAGATCGTTTAACTAAACCTACCCGTTGTTATCGCAAACTAAAATTTATCTCATATATACAGGATACATTTCATTTATTACAAGAATTTTTGTACGTCAAGGTGTATGATAGCACGATAATATACGAATCGTAACAACGCTTCAATATGCTCGTCTACTATATGCTCTTCCACAATTTACGCCTGTTTTGCTCCAGCGACCGGTATTACAGTTTAACATAGTTTAAAAGCTCATTGATCTGTTACTTTATTTACAATTTTGAGCAAGACTTAACTGTTTATTATTAAAATTCAAGAAATGTCAACATTATCTTCATCAATTTTATTATTTAACTAAACATTGTTTTTCATTACAAGCAATTTCATATATTAATATACAGCTAGTGAATATTTGTTGTCTACCGAAAATATAAGATTTAAATTATGTACCGTACGCAATCAATAATTTCTGTGATGTTACTTTTATTTTCGTTACATATCTAATTTACGAGTACAAAATAGTAAAACAGAAAAATAGAAACGATAAATATTCAGGAATACCTAAAGTTTCGTAAGCAATTGCAAGGTATCACACGTTACTTAGATTCCACGAGTTTTCATAGCAATTAGCAATTTTTAAAACGAATATGTGAGATAAAGATCTACTGCATTTTGGCAAATTCAAATTATGTTATACTACTATTTTATTTTCAACAGATTCACATTTCTTAAACCGTGCATCAATATTTTAATGTGTTTATCTAAATTTCTTTTATTCATTTGTTAAAAATTGTGAAGCATGCGACTTAACTGAGAATACACGCATATAACTAAATTCGATTAAATTTGATGAAAAAAAAAGATAAATAAATGAAGTTTGTCTTGCTTGAGTGATTTACCTGTACACAGCTCGGGTCTCAACGATGTTTAAAACGAATTGATGCCAGTTTGAAATAGTTTAACGGGGGCGTGGCCTAATAGTTTGACGTACATTACCAGCAACTTGATTTTAATTGATTCACCGCAAAGAAATTTATTTGACTGGCGTTAAAATGAATTGAAATGAATTGAAATGAATTAAAAATATTTTTTAATTTTTGTCAATCTTTATCAAATAACAATTAATCTCATTTAAATAGCGTTAACACGTTTTTGTCCGTTCAAGCTAAATTCGGATTACTAGTGTAGATGGCAAATTATTGGCATGCGAGAAGCTGGAACGTCGATAGGGCAGATTGCCTGACGCGTGGGCCCTCACCATCAACCATTAGCAGAATTGTAAGTAAACATCAAAATACCAATTCTGTGAAGAACCTTCCCAGATCTGGCAGACCTTAAGTAACTTCCGATCGTGAAAACAGAGTTCTTAACCGAGTTTTTCGAAGAAACCCCTTCACTTACAGTACAGTATTGAAAAGACAGTGGTTTTCACATCGTGCACTCTCCTAAAGAACTTTGAGAAATTGACTCAAAAGGGCAGAATACCGTTCCCGAAGGCCCATGAAAAGGCCATGGTTAACGCCTAGACACAAAGCTGAACGATTACGGCGGTGTCGAGCTCGTTGTCGCTGAAATTTAGTATCTTGGAGAAGGGTGCATTGGTCCGACGAAAGCAGATTTTTGTTGCATGTCACGGATTGTCCAGTTCGTGTTTGGCGGCAGTCAAATACCGCATATGCCGAAAGGAACATTGTTGAGACAGTCGCTTTCGGTGGTGGCTCCGTTATGGTGTGGGGATATGTGTCTTATGACTGCAAGTTAGACATGAAAACTGTAAGTGGTAACCTGAATTGGGCAAAGATACCAGTAGGAAATACTTGAGGCAAGCATAGTGCTGCATTTTACAATCACCCGTTGAGGACAAGCCCATTTTCATGGACGATAATGTACGATCGCATCGATCGCGGGCTGTAACAGCGTATCTTCACGACGAGTCAGTGGCGACATTGCCCTGGCCAACATATAGCCCCGATTTAAACCCCATAGAGGACATTTGTGACATCATCGATCGAAAAGTGCGATAAATGACACTTCCTGTGCAAATTCTTGCAGAATTGCACAATACACTGCACCATGAATGGCAACAGTTAACACAACAACAAATACGACGGTTATGTGGTTGTATGAGAATGCGGCTGGAAGCAGTGATCCATGGAGCAAAATATTGAAATTTCCGGTATAAAATGGATCAAAATAGGTGTCTTTGACATCAACTCGAAGATGTCAGATGGAATAGGAATAGTGTAGACCAATAGTTGTAAACAGTGCATTTGTACTAAAAAACATGATGTCCTTTTAAAAAGAAAATTTTGTGTAAGGACCGCTTTTGGCCTCAACTTTCAGGTTCATTTGACGAAAGATGTTGACCACTTTTTAAACACATAAGTGTCTATTTTATTTGATTCAATTAATTTATGTGAAAGATTTTAACTAATTTAGTCATTAAAAACGCTCCGATTCAAGCTCAAATATGAAAAATCTACCAAATATGCTGAAAAATGTCACTTTTTAAGATGGTTTTTGTCAAAAATGAAAGTGGCCGCATCCGTGTTCATCCTCAACCTTTATATATATTATGTATCATCATCAAATACAACTTATATTTAAATATTTTGGATGAACACGAATGTGGCCACTTTCGTTTTACACGGAAACCGTCTGAAATTTAACCAAAATGCTAGAATTGTGAAGATTTCAGTAATTTAGCATGACTTAATGGTGCTAGTACTCGATATATGTACATCGTTTTGTCAAAAACAGCCCATATTTATGTAGCAGAAGCATTCGACTGTCCAATAAATAACTAAAAGTATACATTAAAACAATTTTGTAAAACTGCTATATTTTGGGGCCAAAAAGGGGTCTTACTGGACCTACTCCTTTGAATTTTTCAGTGTTTAACCTGTCTAACAGCTTTAAAAAGACCCAATTCACCCGAAAACTATGAATATTTAACCATATTTTAGAGAAAAACATATGGTACTCGTAAGGTTTGAAATTTGTCTAATGGAATAAATCAGGTGTTGCAATACTTTTTTCCAGGTGTATAGAAAAATACAACTTATTACTGTATCTAACGTCAAAGATCAAGTCCCTACTAGTTTTGAATTCTTATTACCATTCCCGAATACGTTATATTCTCTGAGTTGTTTTTTGGTTGGTGCTTTACAGTCGATATGTTCATGTGTGGTGTTTAGAAGGTGGTTGTTTGTATTTTTATGTTGGTTTCCATTTATGTCATGGTAATGGGGGTTTTTTTTGGTTCGACATATGGTTTTAGTTGTCATTTCAAAATCCTTTGCATTTTTTTCATCATTTAGATTGTTGTAACATATGATTCTAAAGTTAACAATATGAATATTAGGAGTACGCTGATATCATTACAATTGATCAATTTTTGTTATTTTAAAAATATATGTATATACAGTGTACAAGTTATCATTTTGTAAAATTTATAATTTGTTATTAATTATTCATAATTTGTATTTTGTGTTTTGACTATGTACAAATTGTTATTTGTTAAAAACGTGCTTGTACAAATTACAATTTGTAATAAAGTTGACAAACATTCACTTAAGGGGGTACAGAACACCTAAGGGACTGAAATCTTAAACAATAGCTTATCGTTTTAATCAAATACTATATATTATTTAATAGAAATCAAGCTTTTCAACGATCAAAATAAGTGTTTGTCAATTTGCTAACCAAATTGTTCCTACAATTTTTTTTATTTTTGCAAACAGATCAAAGTTGATATTTTGTGAAAACTTTATGAAAATTAAACGAGCCAAATCTATTTTAGTCAAAGTGTTGGGTACTCCCTTGAAACTTTGACAATATTAGACAAATACAAAGGCCGTTATTTCTTATATATACAATTATCATATATCCTTTGTACAAATTATCAATGAATTTGAGTCTAGTTTTGTACAAATTACAATTTGTACAAATATGTATTGGACAAATTACAATTTGTGCAAAATTTACCCACGAATTACAATTTGCATACAACATCTACAGTTATGCTCATCTGTCCTATTCAAATATTACAATAAATACAACCAAAAAGAGGCTACTCATAATTTAAAAAAAACCAGAGCTTTTGCTTGCATGACTGATTTTCTTTCAAATAACAGGAGAACCAAATGGTGCTGAACCAATGTGTGTCGAATTTTACCAAGCAGGATGGAATGATAACCCGTGTAATAGATTTTTTACAGTTGTTTGTCAGAAAGACGCCGGTAAGTCAACAATGAGAAGGGTATTTGATATATCATAAATATCACAATAAACGAACGATGGAGGCGATTCATACAAAATACGTAAGACATCAAAATGTAAAATTTAATATGCCTGCTTCAAGGGTCCTGCAAATTAACAATTATAACATTCATCCTGCATACGGTCTATATATATCGTTTAATCCACCATTTTCCACATTTGAAAATGCCTGTCCCAAGTCAGGAATATGACAGTTGTTAACCAGGGACTTTCCGTTTTGAATTTTTCTCGGAGTACAGTATTTTTAGATTTTTACTTTTTTCATGACCAGCCTGTAATTACTATGGATGTTTATGAAGAAAAACTAAAAAAAAGGAATTCTACAAAAAAAATTAAAAAAAAATCCTATTGTTTTGAATAAATTCATCCTATTTCCTTGTGTGTATATAGTCATTACTGTGACGTAATTTTATAGGTTGATGAATGCGTTTCATTGATTCGCTAAATTTATAGACAAAAGGTGATACATAGCTTGACCTACTATCTACTGTTCTAGAGTTATGTTAATCTATACAAATATATTTTGGTTTTTTTTCATATGGTTGCTGTCTTATTGACATTTACCCAACCTGGCTTTTAAATCATGTCTGAAATGATAGGAAAAGTAATATAACATCTATGTCCGTCTAAAAAGCCACCTGCAACTATTAGCTGACTTCTATTTTAATTTGAAATAATGCACTTGACTCTTTTCTTAACAAGGCAATTTCCAATTTTGTTTTCCCGTACTCCAGTTAATTCATTTCATATGTCTTGTAATGCAAAGTATCGATACAATTCTACATTGGAGTAAACCAAATGGAAAAGACGATGATGACTTGCAAGAGTAATGTTGACAATATCGGTCTGCATATAAGTCATATCGTAATATTTATGTGAACAAAAAATCTATGGAATGTTTTCAGATATTGATGATTGTGTTTCGCGCCCATGTCAAAATGGGGGCACTTGCATAGATCGATTCAATGGATTTAACTGTTCTTGTACATCTGAATACGATGGAATTTTTTGCGAGAAAGGTGATATTAAATGTGACGATAGTGTACTATGTAAAAGGTTTGTGTACACTCTGTAGTGTATACCATGTTTTTAGAATCTGTTTTTATGCATTTTTGTTTCACTCAACAACAAACAAAGATAATGGATAAAATTGTAGGTCAATTGTCCCGCAGGACCATGCGAGTTTTTCTCATCATTTGGCATCCATCGTCCGTCATCGTTACTTGGAACTATTACAAAAAATGTTCTTCTTCTAATATACTGTTCCAAATTTTACAAAACTGTGTCACATTCATTATGCGGAAATCTAGTTTTGATAATGTGTCCGATGACCCTGCCTGCTAACAAAGATCACGGGTCAGCCATTTAGCTTCCCCTTACGGCATACTATCATTGTTTTCAAGACCATACTCGCAAATGGTGTCAAGGGCGAGCCGAAAATTCTCCTCGGTACGGTGATCAGTTGAGTAGCTTTTGTGTTTGTGCTTGTGTTTGTGGTTCGAGGCTTTAACCACTACACCATCGCTCTACTTATAGAAGTTATTGCCCACAAATGACGAATTGGACTTACTTTTAATTTTTCCCCAATTATCTTGGAAATTATAAAAGAAAGAGAGAAACTTTTCATACCAAAAAGGTTCAGCAAGATAAGTTCTACAAATTAGTGGACATTTTTAAAATCTCTTGATGACCTCTTATTTGATTTATTGCCATTTAATGAATATTTTTACCAATCTTTCTGTTTTATTTTTTGTTATTTCTGCAAGTTTGCCTTATATTTGAAAAACTATAATAGATAAATAGCAACTTAAATATGCCAAAATTATCAGCTTGACATGATCTACACATAATTTAATAATTCAATTTGTCGGATGACCACTTATTGGAGTGGTTCTCTTTATGTCTTAAATAACGAGTTTTTTTTTTAAATTTTTAGCGTTGTTACCTTCTATCTCAAAAAATATATTAGACAGATAGAAACTTAAATAAGTAGAATTTATCTGAAAGACTAAACCAATCAATAGAATAATCCTGTCATGAATAATATTTAAGTCCACAAAGAGGGGGAGTAGCCATGGTCGAAGATGTACATATACCTAAGTCAGTGACACAGGCTGTGTAGAGCCTCTAGTTTTATTCATGTAATCAGAGGGTATATACGAGCAAACTTGTGCACCTAAAAAACTTTGAGACATAGCTGGACTAGGATATAGAAAAAACTAAATATATTCACAAATATAACTTATATGTGTGTGTGTGTTTGGGGGTATAACGGAACCTTACAATTAAACTCTATACTTCAAGCCAACGTAAGGACTTGAAAACCGCTGTCATATTCTAGACTCCTTACAGAAACATCCACTTGAAAAGAGTATCATGTATTGTTTGTGGAAGAAAATAAATAGATATTAAGATTCCTTTGTGTTTAAGATTACTGAAGGTTAAACAATTTTCAAACAGTTACATTAATTAGACATGGCCCTATTTGTTAAAGTTGGTATTACCGATATCAGTTCCTTCTGTATTGTACATGGGAATTTATACAATCGACCACTTTCGAGTTTGTCCTTCACTGGGGAAAAATTATCAATTATGCACGCCTTTATGACATCATTTATCAGATAGATGAGATCTCATGTATCCCTGCTTTTTCAACATTAACCTAGCGTCTTAGTGATCTTCATTGTGCAGGATAAATTAGAAGTATCGTATTTTCTGTGGGCACTTAATCACAATTATGTAACGTCAGCAGTGCTGATTGTCAATTATACGAATTCAATTTGCCGACGAATTCTACCAATATAGCATCATAATTTTCCAAGCAATCACTTAACATGGGAACGGAAGCGACGATGCCCCTAAACACACGAGTGCATTGTGATGTTCACTTAAACCAAAGTGTTTGACGGAATTGCATCGAACTCGAAAGTTGTCTATTCACATCAACTATTACAGGCGGGTATTATTCTAAGCCCCATACATGTACATCCTCCTACCCTCTGTGATGAGCTTTGATTTGGCGCTCTTTGAGTTACAACTAAATGCACATAAAAAGTACGAAAGTTCAATAGCAAAAATACCGAATATATAACTTAATTATAACACAAATACATCAATCATAAATTATGAATAATTGAAAAGGTACAAGTCTTAAAACTTGAATTTAAGAGACGGAAAAGGAAAGCTTTAAATATAGATTACTTGAGCTGAATTTGGCAAAACTTTTAGGAATTTTGGTCCTCAATGATTTTCAACTTCGTACTTTATTTGGCCTCTTTAACTTTTTTGGATTCGAGCGTCACTAATGAGTCTTTTGTAGACGAAACGCGCGTCTGGCGTATATACAAATTTAGTCCTGGTATCTATGATAAGTTCATTTCGGTAATACAACTGATAAACAGGTATTTATTTGGACAAATCAAAATATGATCAAAATAAAAGGGTGTCCAGTAAAACGTTAGTAATTCTTTTGCATGATTCAAAAGGAAAAAAAGAGAAAAGTAAAAAGAGTTCCATTTGAAAAATTTAGAATAAATTATATTTTTATCTAGCATGACACTTCGATTTATTACAGAAGTTCTTTCAAGAGATACAGAGATCCAAGTCAATGAAAACGAAAGCGTGTTATTGATTTGTGTCATACATCATATGAATACGACATCTACATTGTTCTGGACAAGATCAGTTGATAATACCAGTGTTATGGTGTCTGAATATGCAGAAGGAGGAGACCGTCTGTCACCCAATCTATTTTTTGCCAACATCAAATGGACAGATGAAGGAATTTATACATGCCATGTGCAGAAGATTGACGGAAGGATTGAAACCGATGACGTCCATGTTAGGTTAAACACATGTATGTAGTTAAGAATGTTAATTATGATTCGAATTAGTTTTTAATAAACAAAAAACAAAAAAAATAGTCCACACAAAATATACTTTCGATAAATATTGTAACAGAAACTAACAAACATCAAACTAATGATTGTACGAGATTGGGGACTTTCAAAATCATTTTAAAGAATAAAAAGCAAGAGAAAGCGTTTACGGCACATGCTTTTGTGCACCACATCCCATGAATCGAGATAGTGGAAAAGGGAGGAGTATTTGGGTGGACGAAAGCATGTGCCGTATGTGCTTGTCTAATCGAGAAGCCTGTTTTCGTTTGTTGTCGTATTTCATATTTGATTGTTTGTTCGCTTTGTTTAAAATGTGTTTTTCAACAATGATCTATGCTATATGGTCTTTTTTATCCACCTATATAAATATGCTTAACAAGTGTCACGTTCTTATTCAAAAGATGCATAGGATAATAAACAGATATATCATAGCGGACGGACAACAGTAAACCATTGCACGTTTCGTACGTTCTTGCGTCGAAATTAAAAATTCAATATGCATTTTGATTTGATATTGGTTTATCGGGACAAATAAAAACAACAAATATAAACTGCATGCCTTGGTAGCGGATTTCTTTGATAACCTTCATCAGAAACGCTCTGTAAGTGAAATCCAAGTATAATATATCTATCACTTATTGTCTTTAATGGACATGATGACATAAAATGTTGAACGTTTATAAAAACATAGAACCATAGGCATTTGGTTTTATTGTTTTTATTATTCAATGTGAATCGTTCATCTATAGGAATAACGTGTCATCCACACTCAATGTTATTGCATAAATGTAATAGGTTTAGTATATTTAAAGATATTGGTTTGTTTAAAAATTATAATGTACAATTATCTCAGTTCGTAGACATTTTTATCCAGGACATAACATGCATACATTATATTTATATATATATATATATATATATATATATATATATATATATATATATATATATATATAATACTATATATATATATATATATATAATTTATTGTACTAAAAATTGGGTTACACTAAAGACCTTTAACATGTTTAATGCGGATCTCAACAAATAACAATTAATAAAATTTGAAATTTAAAAAGAAATCTTATTTTGAATAAACCAAGTTGTATATCTTGAAGTCTAGTCAGGTCTTTTCAGGTCCACTTTCAGGTCTTTAGTGTAACCACTAAATACAGAAGTTTCATTGTATATAGAAGTTAGACTTGAAATGACGTGGATCGTAGACGCCGATTGTGTGCACCATATTACGGTTGCTATATGCATATATATAACTGAAATCCAAATGACAATATAGCAATATGCTGGTTCAGATTACAAAATGCTATATGCATATATATAATTGAAATCAAAATGACAATATAGCAATATGCTGGTTCAGATTACAAAATTGTGAATATGGTCAATGACTTTTCAAACAATTGTGTTACACGTTTAAAATTTGTTTTAAAATTGGTTGGTTATTTTGGAGATCATTTTTCTACCATGGTAACATTGATTTTAATTGAAGCATTGTGATAAAACCATTGCTAGAAAAGATATTTCAACTTCATGTAAAATCAGAAACAACTTAAATAAAGGCAACAGTAGTATAACGCTGTTGGAAATTCATCAATCGCTTGAGAAAAAAAAACAAATCCGGGTTACAAATTAAAACTGATACTATCACTGTACTGTAAAGTGAAGTTCCTTTAGAACACATGATATATGATATAATACTGATTTACTTTCAGCAACTGCGATGTGTCCATGCCAGTGTGCATACAGAAGAAGGCTAGAATATTGGGCTTCAAAAATTGCTCCAAATAAAACACTAAATGAATTGTTAAAAGACTTACAACCAGTTATTCAGAAAATCAAAGTAGATCTATTGGTTGAGAAAAGCAAGTTATCGTTGGAAATAAGCAAACATATATCAACTGTAGACAATCGTAAATCCTCACAGACAATTGGGGTGGTTGGTGCCGCTCTGATTATTATAGTTTTAGGACTAATTCTTGCAATTGATTTTTCGACTCTGTTGTACCATTTTAAAAAAGGATGTTCCCCGAAAATATAATTATATTAAATGATAGAACAAATGTTATACAATATTGCATTGCAAGATGTGAAATTACTCGTTGCATTATTATTGATTAGCTTAGTGG